>JAHZMV010006077.1:0-45799 GCA_027743765.1 Coecobrya sp. COE2
ACTAATACAGTTTCCCCATCTATTATAGCACAAACTCTCTGTCAATTATCCAGCTTCCTAAAATGCACACCTCCAACATTAGCTGCTTGTGTGAATCTATACACACTTTCGTGTAACCAGCGTAGCTAAAAAACATTAACTACCTAAACTATAGTGAGAAAAACGACTACACAACAGTTTTTCCACACACCGTCAGCATCTATTCTCCTCTCCCAAAGCCCAGAAGCAAGCCAAACACAAAAATTTTTCTGCTTGTTTTGTGTGTAGCAAGCTTATTTAAAGAGCGGTGACAAATAGTTTTTGCAAGTTAATTATTTTGCAATTTTTTTTGCTGATTTGACTTAAACTGTTAGTAGAGTGATAGGCGTCAGTTTAAATAGGTTTTAAATAGTTAAAATCGGGTTTTTTGGGAGAAAAAAAACACGTGCTTGCGTGAGAGCGGATCATCTGCTACTGACTGGTGTGGGGTGTATTTACGGTCGAGCCTCGAGCGAGATAGTAAAGCTTGTTGGGTGAGAGAAACCTGTTTTAGCGCCCAATTTTTTTTCGGCCTCCGACGAGTTGCTCGTCTAAATAACAAGGTGGTATTTAACAAGCCAGTCCACTTGATAATATATTTTTTGTTTGCTTCTCCTCGCCAGTTTTGAGTAAAGTTGGGTGAAAAAAAGTTGAGTCAGAGTGCTAGAGAGAGAGAGAGAGTTTTAATCTGAATGCCGGTGGGATAAAGAGAGGATTGAAAAAGGTTTTTCTTGGGGGCTGAAAAAAGTATGAGATTTGATGATATATTTTTTGAAGTTTTAATGTTTTATTTGGTTTTTGATGAGTTATTTAATGGAATGGATGATTATTAAAAATGTTAACTTTTTGTTTTGGAACTTTTCTGGTCTCTTAGAAAGATGGACTTTGTGAATGAATTTAAGACAAATGTGAGGTTACTCTTGCTCTGCTACTACCCTGGGGGGTTAAACATAAGCCAGCTTTCTACCGAGTATCACACATTCTTTGACATGTGGATTACCCCGGACACTTTCTTGACGGGGAAGGGTATCACTTGGGAGACAGTTTTTAAGCAACCGGGGTTCCGGGAGGATATCAGCGTGTTTGATTTGGGGATTGGGCGAGACTTAACGTACATTAAGGCTACTGAAAAGATGACTCACGAAGAGATGATGATCATTGCCAAGTTGGCTCGCCACTCTCACCTTGTGGCAATTGGATTGCCAACTCGCGGTACTGGATCCAGGTTGAATGCGCATGGAGGAGTAGGAGTGGCGATGGCCCATGAAGTTTTTATCTCTAGTCAGGCGCCTTCGCCGTCTGTAGCAACTTCCCATGCTATACGGGAAATGGAACAATTGTTTAATGATATGGGCGGGGACGAAAATGCACCGGAAGAACACAACGAGGTGATCGTCATTCCAGGACATGGAGACATCAGTCTCCCTCCAGCTAAAAGCGCTTGTGTCAAAAATGCTCATATTGGAACTGGATACATTAGTCTCCCTCAAGCCGAAGGTGCTGCTGTCGCGGAAAAGGCTCCGAAGGGAAATGCAAAACGGGAACGCGTTAAGGCTAAAAAGGGAGAAAAACAATCTGCTAAGACTAAGAAATCTGAAAAGTCTGATGACTTAAAATGTCCAAGCCCTGGATGTGATAAGGAATTTCTAACTAAACAAGAGCTCATAGCCCACAAGAGGATGTCCTGTGAATACCGAAAGCATGTGTGTGATCGTTGGTGGTGCAAACGACGGTTCACAACTAGAGGAGATCTTAGAAGTCATTTAAAAATTCATCTCCGCTCAGAGGCCAAATGCACCGTGCCGGGCTGTAGCGCTCTTCTTCAAAACGAAAAAAAGCGGCTTATCCATGAGTACAAATGCCATGTCAAATTCCGAGAAGCTCGCCGTGAAAAGGCTCGCAGTAAAGAGGCTGGCGAGGAGAGCGACAACAGTCTTCCTTCCGTTTATTCCATTTATTCCCTTTCTGACGATTAAAGTCTTTCAAAAATTACTATTATTATTGTAATATGATAATATGATACGATAAATATATGCCAAAGTTGCGATTGTACATTTTATACATACATATTTTTGCTACATTTTATACTGTATTTAATAATTTATGCCGTAGAAAAATAAATAAAATAGTGTAAAAATAATTGTAAAATCTTGAAATATAATTTGGTGCAGATAGGTTTAATCCTTTTTTCATTTAAAAAATAAATAACAAAAAAAGAAGATAATTGATAATTTTCACTAATTAATTAATCCAATAAAAATAATTTCATTTTAGTAATTAAACAGCATACAATTTAATTATAGAAGTCCAGCATAGTTAATCATAAAAAGAGGGTTATCATAAAAACTATTTAGGTTATCAGTTCACTTTAATAAATAAGAAACATTTTAGGTTAGGACATTGTTCATTTAACCGAATTCACATCTAGAATTGCATACGGAGAGTTTTTATTTGTTAGCAGGAAGTACATTTTCCTTGTGTTGTTAAGTTTTGGAGTATATTCGCCCATTGGAACACTTAAATTTCCAGAACAGGTCCCTGCATCCACTTCCGAGTGATCCAAGCACTCTCTCGCCACAAACTCGTTTGCCCCATCAAAGTAGGTAATACTTTCCGCATAATAAATGTAGCTTCTGGCATGACTGCATAGAACAGGAATTGTAGGTTTCGCCACATTGCAACCAGGTTGATGTGTTCCATAATTAGGGTAAAAGTCTGCATGTCCAACAGGTTCCCGTAATCCAACAGGAAAAGGAATGAATCCCAAGGTCACCAATCCAAGAAGTCGCCAGTCTTTGGTTGCCGTATGAATGATGTCCACAAATTGGGCGTCCGTGTGATGTATTCTTTCGGAGTCTAGCACTTTGTCAAAGTTGGGTCGAGCAGGGTCAAAACCTGGAAATAAAGATAGCATTTAAGTTTTAAAGTTAACAACATAGTTTAATGATTCATTCCATTTAATTTTTTGTGTACCTGTGATCCGTCCCAGTTTCCCGATTGTTAAAAACTTTCCCGTGAAGCCAGCACAATGAGCTCCTAAACTGTGTCCAAGGATGTGTATATTGGAAACGGTGGCCATTTTCTCAGAAACTAAAAATTCGATGAGTTCAGCAGTTCTCCTTCCAACCAGCCGGGTACTTTGAGCCGCAATATTGTAACAGATTGAGTCACTGGCAGTTACCAGATTTGCTAAAGCTTCCCAATGAACGGCAACGATGTTTATAGGGTCGGGGAGTTGGGAGTACGCTTTTGTATGTTCCGATTTCAGTTATTCGAAAAACCATGCAAATTATAAAATTTTATAAATTAATTTTTTGTCTGATAACTTAAATTTTTGTTCTAATTTTTGTTCTTACCATGACGCAAGGCTCTGGCAGGACCAACAAATGGGCTGGACATGAAACCATGAATAATAATTTTCAAGGGAGCATCTTTAACAAATCTGGAAATTCGAAGTGCCTTGCGACTTCCAGCAATCAGTTCGGTGAAGTCGTCCGGATCATCGTTGTTACTAAAATGGTAAGATTGTTTTTAAAGCTGACGAACTTTGAAGAATGGCGTTTTATGAAGTAATGTTCATTAAAATGTTAAGGTCTATAGTTGCGTATTACTTTGTATAGTATAAAAATCGAATGGTCTCCATTCCAGGAAGGGCATTGATTGAAGGATGACAATTAACTATGGCTTTGCTGAGACCCCGATGAATTTCGTTTGGCCACCAAAATTGTGCGTCGTCAACTAAAAACCAGTAAATGCTAAAGGTTAAATGTCAATGAATTATGAAAAATATATATATTATTAAAGTCAACCTGTGATTTTTTCAGGGGTTCCAACATTTAGAGGATCTCCTGGACAGCACAAAGTAAAATCAGTCTCAGAGTGCCCCCTAACTGCTCCAGTTTCTCCAGCTTCATTCCACGTCTCTGGAAATATGAAAAAGTCTGAAGCACAAAGAGATTGATTTGATGCTCTACTAACTTTTGAGATGTAACAATGTGGCGTCTGCAAGCTGAACGGAAAGTTGGAAATTGTTACAATCAGTTGAATCAAGTACGTTACTCTCTTCATTTCTAATCTCTATTAAAAAAAAAATATCCGGACCACTAAATAATGTCAGTATAAACAATTAAACTGAAGATTTTAAATTATTTTCTTTTCACCAGGACAAGCAATTGAAGAACTTGAGAAGTAATTGGAATAGAAAATGGAGAATGCCGAGTGATGCAGAAAGACAACCGAATTTCATTAGAAAGATGAACAAATGCCATGAATGAAAAAAATACCGTTATTCGGCTAAAGCCGTTCTTCATTCTTTCAATCCATGTGAATGTACATATATTCAGATATTCTTTAAAATGATGCACACATTGTAAATACGAAACGGAAGTTTATGCCATTTACTATGCAGTCTTGTTTACCAGACTGAAAGCAACCCGCATGGGAATGTCAAACAGGGATTTAATGAACCGTACAAATTTTCCCAACAAAAGCATGTAAAATCATTGTACAACAAAGTAAGTTTGTAAGAAGGGTGCACTTTGAAGGGCTAGATCAACGAAAAAGGGCCAATCCGACCCAAAAATGGATTTCATAATATATGCTTTGTACAATATGAAAGTAGTATGCTTTACAAACACAAGCCATCTTTGTCCATGACAACAATATGGGCCTAGGGTTTAAAGTAGCGACAAGTGCATTGTTCCTCATTCTTCACATATTTCATCTTGTTGCATATTTCCGTCTAATTTCATTGGCAAGGACAACTTGCTCCCATTTTTACTTTCTGTAGAATCAATTGAAATGTCTGTTTATTAGGACACAGGTTGTCCTTACTGGATTCCACTGCTTCCTGGTAATATAGATTACATCTCATTTCACATATTTCAGACAAATCTTTAAGAAACAAATGCATTTCAATAAGTGGTTTCAATGTTTCTATAATGTAATGAACCTAAATTATGGCCTAATTCGGCCTTAACCCTGAATAGTTACAAAGAATCTTTAAATTTTTTAACCATGCATGAAAACAAACCCCAGTCCCAATGCCCAGTATATTATAAGTTATGCATTCAAAATTAATTTCATGGTAGAATGCTGGGTGGAAAATGAAAGTACTTTCGAACTTGAATATTATATATTTTTTTACACTTTTTATTTCGCGTGTTGATAGCACGAATGAACGGTACAAAGAGTTATCAGCAGATTTCGTCACTTAATAAGTATAATATTGTGTATAATATTACTAACTGTAATTAAGGTACACCACCGAATGTATATAATAATAATCAATCAAACATTTTTAGTAGTACGAACGCTCTCACTATGTATATAAAGTCAACTATAATATATATACACACACTTAATAATGCATAATCTTTTTTTATAATGCAGTTCACTATTTTAACCAAAAAAAATAGTACATAAAATCAAAAAAAATGATCTATATAATTAATTATATTATACTTAATCAAGTTTCATTACGAAATTGTGTAACCACAAAAAACATCTTCGTCGTCGCAAAAAAACCTCTTTTTTGTTTCCTTTTTTTATTTCATGTAACTATACTTAATCTTGTATTTATAATTATCTAAATGTTATTGATATAATAACAATATAACATCATTTCACAAATATGTAGGTATTTTTTAATATTAAAAAGTTTTTGCAATTAAAAATTCTCCATGGACTAGGCCTGCTTGAGTTCCGGTATATGTAATAATGCTTTACATTTTTATTTAAACAATTAACCATTGCAGATTTTAAGATGTAGTATGTATGTAGCTGGTTAAATATATAATCAGGTTGTTTTTTTCCAATTTCACACGTTATCTCATTTTTAACGTGTTTAATTTTTGAAGAAATTTTTTTATACATTATTATTTAACCAAAGATAACAAAAAATCCTAACGGAAGTGTAGATTTTTAACGTAGTTTTTTTGGAAGTGTGATTTCATAAATATTTCCATTAAAACCAGAGTGGAAAATTTCACTCTTTTAAATACTTATATAGATTTTTTACGTAGTTTGGTAGCTTAAAATTTGCTAAAGCACTACATACATACAACATAGTTAACTCTTTTCTCTGCTTAATTGATTTTCTTTAAACCCTAAAAAAACGACTTATTTGCTAATTTTTTCATCACAAAAACAATTTCATCGTCGGCGAAACAGTCAGTACTTTTTTTATAGAATAATTTGAAACAGTACCTTTTAGAGACAATATTTTTTTGACACAAACGTAGTGACCATTGCTCGATCGATAGATGTTAACGGTGTTTTGCGGTTGCTACCGACAAAAAATCACACCAAAAAGGATCAGCGGCATCAATACAAAAAGGCGGTACAATTAAACCAAAATACCTTTTATTTGTTTAATTAACTTTAATGATTTGACGATAGTTAATGTATATATACGCGCGCGTTTTGATTATATCTTCCTTTCGCTTTTTTAAAATAAAATTTAAAAAAAACACACGCCTTACTACTCATGAGCACAGTATAATGAATGATTGAAGGTTTACTTAATTTTTAATTGTAGTCAGGCTTTACACTGATTACAATTTTAAAAAAGTGGATAAAACCAAATTTTCTTCGATGAAAATTAAAAACATTAAAGTTAATAACAATTTAAGAGTAAACAAAAAAAGGAAAGTCTTCTTATGAATATCGGCCTCTCTGTGGCTGTACTCACGGTAGTAGTATAATAGCTATATACAATAATAATGTCGGCAAAAAATGCAAAATAATCTTAATCGTTTCGTAATAAAATGAGTAACCCGGAAACATTTATGCTTTGAAAAACTCTGAACTCTCTTTCTCTCTCTCTATAAAGTAGTGGAAAAGATTGGAAATAAAAATAAAAGGAAATTATAAGAAACTTTATGGACAGTGGCGTTAATTATTATTATGTTTCAGCAGCTGGCAGAGTAAATGGCGTCACGCTGTACATGAAGCAACGATTGCATACACGTACAGGTTTCAGATGACCGTATCTTGGCAGAGGAACTGAATTACCGCTACATTTTCCACAGAAGACCTGGAAACACAGAAAAAAGGATAAAAAGTTAGACAATTTTTTAATGAGTGGTTAAATTAAAGTTAAAATTGGTATTATTGGAGAGAAGCTTACTTTTCCGCAGTTTCTGCAGTGGTGTCGTCTTCTGACAACGGTGAATGTAGCGGAGCAAGCCATACACTGCGGAGCGAGCTCGTCGGGAACCCATTTGGGAGGGGCGATGACTTCGACTGACGATTGGTTTTCTGTTGTTTGCTGACTATGATGGCCAGTAGTTTGATTTTCAATAGCGGCGATTTGTTCATCATTTAAGGATGGTTCTGGTGTGACTTCGGCACCACTGTTCTCCCCACAGCTTCCACTTCCTACACCGTCTAGACTAGCTTCGTCTTCTTCCACGTCAGAAGGGGTTGCGTTCATGGCAAATACACACTTCAGAGTTGACCTTAAGTCTGCAGCATAATTTGTTTGAAGCTGGTCAGCCACTCCGGAGATACAGATGAATAATCGGTGTACTAGATCGGCACTGTTCCTAGAGTTATAAATAAAATATTAGCATCGTATTCTTTTAAATTATGGTTTAGCCGTTTAGTTATTTTATTTAGAAACTGGTCTCAACTTACTTAAATCTTGAACGAACTTCATTCCTGGATGCAATTTCTGCAGCCTGCATTGCCAATGCAATTTCGATATCATCTTGACACTCTGAATCAAATGAGGATGTTTCGCACGTGCTTTCACCACTGTTAAATTAATAAAACATTAGTTAGTTTATATTTAATATGTACACATTGTCCAAATACATTTTCGAATGATATGTTGGAAACAACTTACCCCAGAGATGCACTGCACTCGCTATTACAACAGCTTCCAGAACATATCGAAAACTGTTGAGAGGATGAACAGCCCATCATTCCAGACGTATGAACTGGAGGTCGTAATCTGTTCACTACACTGGCGGAAGGTATGGCTAACGCATCATGTTCCAAAACTCTACCAATAGCGCATGGAATGCTGTGAATAGGAGTACTGACACGTTTCGTTTCCTCGCTGATGTTAATCTTTTTGGTAGGGTCGGAACTGGTGGCTTTACTAACAACATCCGAAGAACAACACGCGGCGACACTTCCGTCAGCAGAAGATTTGTCAGACTTAATCTCTGTGTTTGATTTATTTTTAGAGTTGGAAGTGATCGTGGTGGACGAGGCTGCCTCCAGCTCTGCCATACTACTCAAACCGGAATCACGGCTGGAACTGCAACTGTGCGACGTGCTCGAACACTGGCCATTTGCAATCAGCACTTCATCACAAGAGGAGGTTGACGAAGGAGTGTCCAGATTTTCAACCAAAACCACAGGAGCTTGGGCGGAGATCTCGTGACTTCCTTCTGAATGAGAAACTTCAGGTTGTTCAACTTGACTGCTATTCTCAGGTAGGGTGACATCGTTAGTACTGTTTTCAGGGAGGGTTTTCTGTACAGTATTTAACTCTTGTGGTCTCCTTGGGGCAGGGCCGGCCTCTTGAAAGTCTAAATCACAGCTGCTAACTGTTCTACATAAACTCTCGTCAGTCTCAGTTCTAAATCCACTGTCATCATGGGAACAGTTATTGTACTCAGCAACGCCCAAGGTAAGGTACTCAGCCCAATTAGTTTGGTCCACCAATGCAGATGCAACGACACAATTATGATGGCCAGTGGGACTACTCGCTGAAGCGTCTTCTCCTAAAATTTCTGATCCCTCGAAAACACAACCCGCACTCGAGGATGAGGACGCTGAGGAACTACTTCTGGTTAATGTCTCTTCACAACAATCAGATACATTAATTGACTCTACATGACTGCTAATCTCCTCGTCATTACTGTCGAACTTCTTTGTATTATTTAATTGCTCCATGGCACTGGAAAATAACTGCTGATAAGTCACGTCAATGTGGGAGTCATTTTCAACGTAGGATGAGGACTGGGAACAGGTTGCTGTTGAGAAAGCAATATTAAAAATCAATTAGTACAAAAATTAAATCAATTTTAAACAACTTCAATTAAAACAAAATTGTTTTCATAAAACTTACTGGGGCAGGAGATGCTTTCACCAAGACTTTGTGAGTACATCACGGAATGATTATTGTCAGACGTGGAAGCAGCACCATCAGGCGCCGTTGAAGTCCCCTGGCTACTACTATTATTAGTATTGGCACTAGCGGCACTTTGACACAGTTCAGAAATAAAATCTTTGCATTGTGGAAATCCTTTGTATAGTTGGTCTAAATAATCTTGAATCGACTGAGCTAAAGGAACTTCAATCTCATTCTCTGATAACTCTTGGGATCCATGATGGTGGTGATGGAGGTGATGATAGTGGTGAAAATGTGGCCGATGTTGGAGTTGTTGGCTACTGCTGTTATTGTGCTGATTTCTGCTAACCGAGCTACCGCATCCGTTATTTTTATTGTTCTGATGAGTAATAGAATTCCCTTCACTTTCCTGATTAGATGTGTCTTCCAGTTCGCACGAGTTTTCTGAAAAGGGCTCGTCCACTGAGCAGAGAGATCTTTCCAGTGCTGAAAGTTCGGACTTGCTCAGTGTCCATAGCAGCTCCCTAATTTTCATCAAAAGAGATCGGAACGGTCGGAACATGTCGGAGAGCTCCCCACGGTCAAGGCACAATGGACCATCGGGGAATATTAACAACCCGGCAACAATTGCCAAACGTGGGATGGTAAACATTAGTGCAGGATCACAACTGTCAACTTGGTCTTGACTCAACAGACCAAGATGTAACGCCCTAAAACAATAAAACAAATAATGTTAATAGACTTGTAAGTAAACTAGAAATATTTTGATTCATTAAATTCTCTGAATTTTTTATACCTGTGCAAAGTCTCCGAAAATAACACCGTGATAGCTTGTTGAGCCTCATATTCCCGAACCGTTTTCACTGGTACCATTGCAGAAACGTAGGACAGCTCAAACTCGGCAAACAGTCTGTCCAAAATTTTCAGTGATTCGCATATCTTTTCTGTGAATTCTGGAGGATTTCGAAAGCACTGTTCCCGCAGTAGATTTCTCACATTTTCTAAACTTTTCGTTAACGCTTTAGCTAGAGGTCTCATTGCTGCTGATTCTAGTTCCCGATTCAAAATACTAGATCCAGCTGCCAAGCACTGTAAAAATTATTCCAACCAAAATTACAATTAGCGAATTTTTAATCAAAAGTTAATTCAAAACTTAAAAATAATCGCTAGAATGTCCCTTACCTCTGCTCCAAACCACAGTTGCCCAGCCAAATTTTCTTGTAACACATCATCAGGGAATTTGGCACGAAAATCTCGCGGAGCTCTTTCATCCGGAATCACCTCATCCATTATCATTTGGCAAATATTTAGAACCTTTAAAAATAATTATAATAAAATCATTATACTCAAACTATTTTTATTTATGTCTTAACCCAAATATAATAAAAGGAACTTATTTTAATTACCTTGTCTTGACATTGTCGTAAATGATTGACCAAAGCGGTACATCTGTCCGGATCTTTTCTCCCGTCAAAGGAGTCCAGTTCTGCGGCCACCGCATTTAAGTCCTTGTCCGCATAAAAGAACTGTGCCAATAAGCTTTGGTCCGTTTTCTATAAAAAAATAATTAACAATTATATTACATAACATCCTCAATATTCACAAAGCTCATCTCTCCCATCAAACAAATCACACATCATCCAAGATTAATTAACTAAATATGGTTCACTTCATCAAAGACATCGTAAAACACGCACACACGTTTAACATGCAATAGTTCTGATTTGCATTAAGCAGTTCTGTTAGTAATTACCAAAACGGTTAAAAATATTATTAAAAAAACATAAAAAGCCACATTAAATATCAACCATAATTAACTAACCTCCAATGGCAATGCTAATAAACGGGATTTCAGCCATCTCAATGTACTAACATACAACCGACTCATGGTGATCAATCTACAGAGATTTTAACTTCTGCTATAATTGTCTTCGTTTTCGTTTATCAAGCACCAGCGTTCGGTTGATTCTGATTAAAACTGTGTAGAAAAATAAAAAGGAAAACTAAGAATAGTTAACAAAATATAACATGAAATTAAAAAGTTTACAAAAAAAGCTGATAATAAATTAAAATATAAGTTGGCAAACAATTGATAATAAAATATTTGGGAATATAAATTTAAGGTAACTGTAAAAAATAGACTAAACTACAATATTAACATGACATTTAACAACCAGACCAAGTCAACAAGAAAAATGACGCGTCAAATAATCCTGTTTTCAGAGTTAACTAGTAATTGTTTGCCTTACGTAATAATAATTATTGATTAAATTTTCCCCCGATATATAATGTATACAAACTCGTGAAAAGTTAAATAAAAGAAAATATATTTGGCGTGCCAAACCTAAAGTGTCAATACACAACATTAAATATTTTATTATTGATTGACTTTTGTCATTTCTAAAAAGGGTTTATATTTAAGTAACAAATATTTATACAATAGTTTTCCGTATTTTTTTATAGATCTAAATAATTAACTGCGATGTAAGTTACAAAATGACAATTTACAAACCAAATATTTGATCAGGTATAAAATATTATGTCAGTGTATAGTTAGCAGTTATAATAGTGCTGCTAAATATAACCTCCTTCTTTGATGACACCTATTTTTCCTTATGCCTCTCTCAAAAGAGCTCTAATCGCAGTAGTAATGATACGCGCGGCTACTGTAATTATAACCGTAATTATATTTAGCAATAATTACAGGATGCAATACATCGTATGACAAATAGCTCTGCAATTTGAAGGACACCTCTCAGCAGTTTAATGGTTCATTGATGGTTAGTATTAATGACAATGGATAATAACTATACTGCTAACTACAAATTTCGTAATGAATACAAAACCACACAATTTCTCAACCATCTCAAATAAATGTACCATTTATTATTATACACCCTACTTTTCTTTTCCTAAAAATTTTTACTCTCACTTTAAAACTACTCTTAATTCATTAGTAATTAAATATTGTACAAAAATTAATGTACCCTATAAATTAGCTTATTATTATCAACTACCGCCTTGTTAGCATTGTAGAAACTATACAATTTAATGAACAAAACTTTTCCATGTCATACCACCAAAAAAAATTTTAACTGATGATTAGGATTCGTCATAACTACACAATGAGATATGCGTCTCATTAGTCACAAATCAGTTTAGACTAACTGAACATATTAAACTCTCAAAAGACAAAGAGTCACGACGGTTTATTGTAGACGCATTTTCTTTTAATGAATGATATGTTTACATCGTTTTCTTCTGCTAATCTCTAGGTTACCTAAATAATATACTTTAGTAACAGAGTAAACAGAAAAATGAAAGTTTTACATGACATGAGCTTATCTTGTATTTTTTGGAACAATGGACAGAAAGAAATCTGGGAATTTGGATTTCACGTGCAAGTTTACTTAAAGAGATTAAGGTAGGTTGTTATTGGGATTTAGCAACTTTTCAGCTATCGTTAAAATAAATGCACTTTTTCGTTAAAAACGGTTATATTTTTATTACTTTTGCCTTATTCCACAAACGTGAGAAACCACATTAAAAACCTGCATATAAAAGAGAGAAACGTCCTCATAAACCAATTCCTGTGTTGTTCATCATTTAACCTGAGAGTTTGGCACACAACCTTAAAAATATTTTCTCTTTGCCTTTAAAAGTCTTTGCAAATTGGAGTTATTTTGCATTCCCAAACTAATTAGCCATGACCATAACAAACAGACTAAAATAAAAATGAGTTGAGATGCAGTTTATAAATAAAACGGGCAATATAAACTATTGAGACATGAAAGGGCTGTTGATGTTACTGGTCTTCGACCTTGTGTTGCAACAACCAAACGGTAAACCAAGTTGCTTCGAACGAATACACGATGTTATATAATGGCAGGGGGATATAAAATTAAACTACATAACGCCACGAGATGTTGTTGCTATTACCCAGAAAATCACATAATGCAATTATGTCGCGGAGTTGAATAGCAACCCGAGGAGTTTTTTATGTTCCGTGTTGGAAATAAAAACACCGGATTCCAACGGCATTCGTTGGTAGTCATGTGCCCCATGACAATGTTTTATTTATTTATTTACGAACATTTAATACTTGTTTACGTGGGTGGGAGGGATAGGCCGAAGGTCGATACTAAATCTCCGTCTGTGTTTTGTTACTTTATTTACTAGAGAATTGCATTTATTTTACTGTGCAAAAAAATAACAAACGTCCTTAAACGTGCAGATAAATTGCCATGTCCTTTTATTTGACAAGTGCAGAAAAAAAATTGCATTGCATAATCATTTGGGGAAAATCAGGAAGGAAACTGCTGCTGCGTTGATTTTGTTGACAGAATTTGGCAATTTAGCTAGGTTATCTGGTATAAAAATAGGTTTTTTCCAGAGAATGTCTGGGGCATTAAGAGAAACCGTTTTAATCATTTTGTTAAGATAAATGAATCAACCGTTTTTTTTTGTGCTGATTAGTCTTGGAATGTGACATTATGCACGTAGGCAAATATATTAGCAATTTTTTTTCATTAATCATCATTTTTCATCTTATTCAATCTTTTTAAATAAACTGTACATATTATCGCCTGGTAACATCCGGATAATAAAAAAGAGTGCTGCTGCACTTTAATAATTGATTGTACTACGCTTTGTCAGCATTGTCATTGTGGTATATTTTTCTTTATCTTGTGCACATTTTTGCATGCCTGTTCCTAACCTAACCAACTAAATTTACGAGTGACACTTTAAAAAATATACTGTGTCATAAATCCCTTTTCTACTTGCAATATTAATTTATACGTTGGGAATTTCTAGTTAAGCTCTATTTACTAAAAAAACTGATGTTTTGTTCGTTTGATGAGAGGATCTGCTAAATAAAGCTTGTGGCTTGTCGCCAGACTATATACTCTCGGTTCACCATTTTTTTTACAAACAAGCCTATCTGTAAAATCTTATAATGTCATCTTCATCATCGCCACATACAAACCCATATAGCCTTAGTGTAATACGAGAGCAAAGTATGAAAAAAAATTGGTAATTGCATGCAAGCCATAACTAACGGGAGTTATTTCCTTGTCAGACCATCATGATAAGTAAACATTAGCTAAATATATATATAAAAACTTTAACAAGACACTATGTGTGATACATGATCAGTGACGAGTTCAGTTTCAGTCTGCTTGGTCATCATCATAAAAATCACAACAACAGCTTAAATGAAGACAAACGACTGTGCTTTTCCTACAATGATCCAAGTGTGATGAATATATGATGCACAGAGTTCGACACAAACAGAGAATAATGAATAATATCACACTAACTACTTGTTGTTGTAGTAAAAATTTGTACGTACACACAGTATCTCTCTTTGTGTTCCACTTTTAGTTTATGAACTAATTGTAATGGTGGTGGTGGTGGTGATAAATGAAATCTTCTCTGGGCAAACAATAATGAGTAACAAAACAAACTGAAACGGGAAGGTGCTTCAAATAAATTAATACGGGTGGCGAAGTAACTTGAAGTGGAATATTATATCCTCTCTAAAAGCTAATGGAACAAGCAAACAATGAACCAAGTCACAAATTTACTCGTGTTTTTGTCATTCTCTCCATCTACTTTCATAGAAGAGATGCGCATATAACATTAATTCAAATAGAAAGAGAGATAACGAAGATGGACTCTCCAGAGGTTTTACACATTCTGATTTCCCCAGGAAATTCTTATTGAATGCGAGTTTGCTTTTGGTCCCTGTCGCAACCGTCATTGTTGCCGTTGGCAAACGATATTATTTTGTACCAAAAGGATTTGATCCAATTTGCCCAAAAAAAAGTCATTCATGAAACAGGGGATGATGATGTTGGTATAACAATTTAATTTCCTGTTACACACCTTCCTTATCGTCACAGAAAATGTTTTTCTCGTGTGATGAGCTCATGTCACCGTGATGACTGTGCTGCTCTGCTCTACAAAAATGAAAATTGGATGAGAGGATTTTGCCGTTACTTGTAACGAAATGCAAATAAATGTCTCTAGGTATATTATGAGTTGTTGAGCTTGACAAATTTTGCAAACAAGAGTGGTTAGCACCAGAAGATTTTTTTTATCTTTTATATTCAAATATGGTGCTAATATCAATCAGGACGTTAACTCCTTTTATCTCCAAATATGGGATTACATATCATATCGCATCTTTATTTTATATAGCGGTAAATTGTGACGATTAATTTGAACACAGTAATAAATGTATATCATCCTTCCAACAACAGTAACAACGCATCAAATTAATCTTGAACTGCTCCAATTCAAAATATAAACCTGTTCTTGTCTCAAGAGAGACAGAGAGAATCACAAGCCTTTTTCTTCAAAAAACATAGACAACGGGAGCACTTGGTTGACAAGTGCTTCTTTTGTAGTGGTTTATATTACTAATTGCGTTTTTGGATGGTTGTGTGGTGGTGATGCGGTAGTTTTGATGACGCAAAAAGAGAACGCAATATATTTTACGCACATTCTCCAACTTAAAGCTTAACTATTTTCAATATCAAATATCATCTCTATAGGTAAAATTTTATTATTACTTCTCTCTGGTGTCAGGCAGTATATTCTCCTCATATGTCAGAGAATGACGAATATTTTTAAAAGTAGCATTTTTTTGTGGGTTTTCTGCACACTTTTTCCTTGAAAGAAATATTAATAGACAAGCGAATATAGTGTGTAGTATGTAGTTTTCATTACGAAAGCAACACGGAATTTATTGCCTGATACTACACACGCCCAACCAACGTAGATGAGTATCGTATATCCAACCATCCATCCATCGTGGTTGAGTAGGCACAAGGACACCGACACCACTTATCCTTATGGTAGCAGTGAAAAATATTCAATAAACTCTCTATATAAACTTAACAGCATGCTATATAATATTCCATATAATTTATATAAGAACAATTTTTTGATAAGCTAAAACAAGATTAGGTACATGGAACACAAGTGTTATATGTCTCACAGTTTAAATAAAGGTCATAAACATTTCTATGAACTATACAATGCTGCGCCAATGAAAGATTTCTATATATATCGGTCAGGTTAAAGTTCATGTTCATCAGAAAAGTATTTTTATGAAACATCCTTTTAAAAAGTTAGACAAAAAATATATTTGAGTAAATATGTTCAACAGTGTTATGCTTTCACAAACTAAATAGTTTCATGTCTTCCATATGAATGGGTGGTGTGATTCTTGTCGAGAATTAGCTTTCTTTTTCTTAATTTAGAAAACGTCATTGGTGAAAAGTACATTAGTAAATCGTGTGTTTAACCTTGCATTGAATTAAAAATAAACTGTAATAACAACAGCTACTCCAGATCAGTAATCTCACAAGACGATATATTGTCAGCTTCCCACGCAAAACACTCGTTTGAAGGATTGGAATGAATGGAGAAGGACAAGAGGAGAGCATGCTGTGACGCTTTTAAAATTTTTTTGGACAGCGTTTGGGAATTAGACAACAGAAATAGAAATGGCCTTTGGAAAAGTGCAGCAGGAGTGAAGGTGCATGGAAGAAATATTTTAGTCCTTGCTTTCACTCCTTCGCAAAAATTGTCAGGGTGATGGATAGACAAGAAAATTGAAAAGTGTAGTATCCAGTCATGTAACAAGATGTGGTATTGTTTTTCTATGGAAATGCGAAAGTGTTTAGAGAGGAGGATTATTTTCAGAAACGATTTAAATCTCATTTATATTTGAATGAGTATTTATGGCATAAAACCACTTGATTGTTGTTATGGGTCATAATATGAGTCATGACCTACAAAGCTAATGGTGGTAGTGGTGGTCCAGAGAATCATTACGTGGTATTACAATTACTGCTGCTCTTGATGTGGCATTATTCAATTAACCTAGTAATTAACTCCTCATTCTAGAAATAGCTACATGTCAGCACTATCACACACCACACCTGAGTATTTCATGCATATAGTAATGAACTTGTCAATGTGAATGGAAAAGCTATTTTTGGAATAGACAGCAGCTGCGATATAAATTCTAAATTCATTTGAAAATTACGTCAAAATCTATTACAATTAAAGTGCTAACACGTGTTTTAAATATACCTGTCTATTAAAAGTCTACCCAATCCCATCCCAATTAAACTGTCACAACTTGTCACACAATTAATTAAAACCAACAAACACGCTGCAAACTAACAAGTTCATTTTGGCCTCACTAATTATCCTATTGGATATATTTAATTGCTAGACATTTTGTGTAAATAACTAATTTACTCAAGTAACTTACTTCAAAAAATAATGTCAGCTTAAACACTGTTCAATCCAAACGGATTAAAAAACTACAATAACTTCACGTGATGCCACACATTTAAACAATTTACAAAGAAAGTTTTATTTTTAGAAAATCTTCAACTATATAAACCCTCATTATTATTATTTTCATGCACAAGGACAAAATATTTAACGAAACATGCTTTTCAAAAATCCTCCTAAAACACTCCTTCAGAGTGACAAATATATTTAAAGCACACAAGAGCAATTACACGCGTCGGTGCTTTTACAACAACTTTCACTCTTTTCATTTGGTATGATATGCTTCTACACAATAGAGATCCCCCATATAAAACATTACCAAAAGTCATCAAACGTAACGACCGAATACAATAATAATGTTTAAAAAACGCCTAGTAAAATAGCGCTACTCCTACTGCTGCTATGTTAATTACCATTTCTAAATATTCAACCAGGATCTCTCTCTCTAGAACATTTAAGGAATATTGACAATGAAATCAACGGATTGGAAAAAAACCGTCATTAAACTTATATGCGCTTCTGTCTCTATATTCCAATATCCTTCCATATTCCTATACTGTGCTGGTGTATCTATTGCCCAACTTAAAATATGTATTGATGTTACACACTTGTGTTTTAAGTATTATCACCAGCAAGCACCAGAGTAATTATCTATTCAAGCCATTAAACCCTCTGTGTATTATATTTTTTTTGTGCAAAAAAGGAATTGCAAAAGCAAAGCCGCACACACATTCCCTTTCAACACATATTTAAACGCCTATTCATGGACACGCTTTTATATACAGAGATTGTGAATAGTTTAGATGGATTTCCCTTTCGCTAAAAATGAATTTTGCATTTGTATTAATCAATACTCTGCGAAGGTTTCGTTTGGTCATGCACACACGCAACCGTGTTACCCATCACCACTAACCGTTTTCATGGGAAGACGTACCATTTTTAGTTTATTGCACGTGTAAAAAATCAAAACAGAAAATCAATTTCCGTGGAAATTACACACGATATTGAAAATTTTCAACAAGGGCCAGAGATTGTAAATAAACAAAAACCTTTAACCTTCAAAACTATATTTACACACACACAATATAACTATATTTCATACAAGATGACATTTTGTGGTGATAAAAGTTGAAAATTGGTTAAATATGAGTCACTATTACAGAGATAATAATTAGGTTGAACACTGGAATGTTTAAACAATTTAAAGAAAACCCAAACAAACAGTCTATTTAAAAACCGACTGGAAATGTGATAAAATTGTGGTTGGTTGTCCTTATAATAGGTTATGTGTGTCCTTTTAAATAACGATTGTAATCTGACTCTACTGTACTGTTACTTTGATAAAGCGTTACAAAATGTAAATAAAAGTTGAATATATTCAATATTCCTATTATAAACAGCTAATGAAACCCGAGTGACAAAATATGTGAGTCAAAAAGGTTTAAATTTAATGATAGGATCAAGTTATAGTTTGTAATTATATTACAATTCTCTTATGCAAAAAGTACTATTCCACATGGTTTATACGACTTACAAAAAAACAATAATTTTTAATGTGCAGTCATGGAATGTATTTAAAAGGCAAAAAGGATTTAAAATATATATATATATATATCGGCTTTTTATGATGCTTCGTCGTCACCAACCTTTCTGCTGCCTTGTTATCTGTCTTCTCTCTCTTTCCACTAATTTTTATGTTTTGAAGTGCATGCATTATTTTCATGGAATTTTTTTTACTCATCTCTCTCTCTTTCTAGCAGACCGAACAGGACAATAAATTTACAACGAGTTAAGTACTGTTTTACTTAAAAGTTTATGTGTTGTTTATTTTCGAGATGACGTGATGATGAAAGATCAACGGCACAAGAGTCATTTGCATTTTGGTTTATGCTGCTGGCAAACGGCAAAAAAATAAACTGTATGAACCCAGTACACCTAGTAAAAATAATAATGCTTGTCGCCAGACACTCTATATCTCTTGAACATATACTCATATTTTTTCTTATTACGTAAAGATTTTTTTTTGTTATTTTTAAAATATTATTGTGCGCAGAGCTTATAGACCATTTAACAACAAGTACACTGTAATTATAACAAAGTGTTAAAGTAAATAAATACAGAAAAAATGGAATAACAGAAAAGTTAACCAAAAAGATAAATATACAAGATGTATGTTTAGTAGTGACATTAGTTAAAGGATAGTATGACCGGATTTAGCGGTAATTGTTAACCTGAAGTATAGATTGGATGAAACGAGCAGCATATTTTTTTGGCGTTTAACGTCCGTTTGCCCAATCCTGTTTATCTAAACCGAGTTAAGCGTATAACCTTTTGGGTTGCCAGGTTCACAACAAATTGGATTAGGAAAATGCAATATGGTTCGGTTGAGTGCATTTGTTGTCACAGTCACACCATATTCTCATGTAAGCAATTTAAATACTTGTTGATCAAATATAGGTCTGTGGCTTGCCAATTTGTAGTAATAATGGAAGGAAAACAAAATTGCGATCTGAATTGGTTGGCTTACATTTTATCGTATTGGCATATATGAGTTAATGCTAACTGTTACAAATTGCGTACTTTTTCTGTCGACTCAAAACTCAATATTTCATACTTTGTTCATATAAAATGATTCATGTCACCTTGTCAAGTCAAAATTAATTTCCTTTTTATCATTACATGAAAATGGGACATAGAAACTATAAAAAAAATAATTTACAAAATGAAGCGACCCCAAGGGATATATTTTAATTGACAGAGAAAATGAATGATATTTTTAGGCTGAGAGAAATAAAAAGGGCTATAGACAGAGAGATACACAGAAAGAGACGAGGAAATTGACAGAAATAATTCACTATTTAACATATAAACAAATTCTCCATTTAGAATTATGAACATGCAAGCAGACAAAAAAAGCGAAGTGAACCGTTGATATTCCAATTTGCATGTAGTATCATCTATCTATCTATTTTTATTTATATACAAATTTGATTCATGAAACTAACCTTTGGCTTGTATAACCATTTCCGGATTGAATTCATCACGATAGCTGACGGTTACCAGTTTCGGGTGAGCGTAGTAGTAATGTAAATCCAAGGCCAAGAACGGCTGAGGTTGATGGTAATGACGTCCAGCACGCTGCTTTATATATGTTTCGTATATCCAATAATAGTAGTGCAAAAAAACTGTATTTTTTGCAAAAATCCGATCAGTTGAGAGCCTTTTGTACTCTTCTCTCTTCGCCCTTTTTACTAATCTTTATTTCTCACACGGAAATACGACGAACTGCCAGCAATTCGTTGCTCCTTATTAATACGCTGTTGTAGTTGTTGTTGTAGGTATTTATCCTAAAAATCTCATCTTAATTTGGTCCGATTGGCTACTTTCCTTTTGAATGTCCTCTTCGTTTCATAGGAAATATTACCGGGTAACGTGAACGTCATCAGCGCTCAAGGATTTTAGGGATATTTTTTTCCAAGTAACAATTTCTAACAAGCTTTTTTAAAGTTTTTTTTTTCTTTCTCCAAAAAACCGTATGTGTATTTACGTAACACTTTTTCCAAGGAAAATAAATTCTCACTACTTTCCTATATTTATTTGTTTCGGTCTTAGTAAATCAAACTGTGTGGTAATTTTCACAGTTCACGTAACACACTTTTCTCCAGACACCTCATGTGGAAAAATTACGGCATGGAAAAAGGCAGGAGGGGAAAACTATTTAACTAATAGCTATGTAGATTGTATAAGTACTTTTTCCGTACCATCACTATTTAAATGTTTTATACAAAAAATTGTGTATACACACCACACCACAGTTAACTAAGTAACAAGGAAGACAGTAAATGTACTTTTTTTTGTATAAGCAAAAGCAACAAGGACCTTCTCTCTATTTTATTAACAACTTGGATCTTGATATTCCTGTTGGTTGGGTATCACTCTGGTTGGTAGAGTGATAGTGATGGTCAATGATGCGATTATTTTGTAAGAAAGAACTCTCCAAGTAAAGTAGTTGCTGCTGCAGTACAGTAATACGTTTTTGTGCAGTCGTTTAAATAATTTCTCATTTCCTTTCCTCAATTTCGGCCAACTGTTCGAAATCCATACTGCTTAAGACTCACACAAAAAATGACTACTGGTTTCGTTGGTTATTATTATTACAGCAACTTTTTCGCGAAAGAAGGAGGAGGAGAAGAAGTTAGAGGAAGCTTCAACAAAGCACACACTCTAGTTTCTCTTTGTTTGCGGTATTTGGTTTTTTGGTGGCGTGTGTTATTACACGTTATTTATTATGCATGCATATATAGCTGGTTTTGGCTGTCTACTTTGGACTTGCTCATATCTCTTTCAAGAGAGCTTGCAACGACTTGTTGACTCCCAACTTTACTCAATACTCTCCCAAGGATTTTTTCTCTGCCTTTCTCCGAAAAAAAGTTTCACGAATGGAAATAGTGGCCGTGGTGAAATCGGATGGAGTAGTGGAGTGGAGACGAGGATGAGTTTGGTTTATGTTGCAGCTTTGGAAATTCCGAGATAATACGTTATTACTCTAGCAAGCAGAAAGAGCTGTTGTCTGTGTATGTGTGTAGTAACGGCGGAGGAGGTGAGGAATGATTTTGGGCGTTCAGTCAGAAGTTGCCATATGGTGGGATTTTAGCTTTTAGAACTTTTTGCATGAGACGATGATGCATCCAATAAGCTTTATTTTTCGGGAGTGATGGAAAAGTGATTCTGGAGTGGTGGTGGTTTAGGCAAACGCGTTTTTTAACTCCATCCTGTGTAGATGTAACCGAACCGCGCAAGGTGGTTTTTTGCAATGAATCCTTGTACAAAAGTTGGCAACTTTTGGGAAATCCTGTAAAAAAAAGTAAATTAATAAAATAAATCAGTATTGGCTTTTTAATGTTATTAAATTGAGATTGTATTCAGTGTATCTTAAAGAATATTTGGATGCTCAAAAAGGAAATAATGAAATCTTATACATAATTTTAGGTATGTAACCAGAGTGTAAATATTTATTCTTATAATATAATGATTGAACCAATAAAACAAGGGTCCATTCATATTCTTAATATAACCATACTGGATAAATCCTGACACAGCGAAAATAAAAATCGCCTTGGCTCGGTAAATATTTGCTCAAAAATGTTGAACTGACAATAAACTTATTTTTATTTTTATAATTTCATAGTCCATAGGTTACTCGAGGTGGACTGTTCTGGTTTCTATTTACTTTTTTAAAAGTTTTGACGGTTGACGCAGTATGAAACGGCTTACGCCAACTGAGAAAATTGACTTGTTTTCAAGCATATTATCAAAATCATGAAACATTGCGTTTCTGGTACAAGAAGAACTTTGGTGAAAGCTCTCATGTCGGAAGAAGGTTATTAAACAGATACATTAAAAACGTGGATACTCGCACAGACACACATGCAAGCACTCAAAGAAAATTTTTTCGCTAGCTGGTCGTTAAAAGCCAAACCGTCGTCATGTCAGTACTCCCTACTAAAAAAATCCATTACCGCATTGTTTCCGCTTATATGCATAAAAATAATGAATAAAAATCATTATTCATAATAAATAACCATAAGTTTCCATTTTCCCATTGTTACTTTTCTAATGACAAGCGACTGTAATAAGTTAATAGCTCGTTCCATAAAAACAAGTCCATCACAGTTAAATATGCGCACACAGTAAAATGCTTTATCACGACCAATTAAAATAAAACTATTTGGAAAATAAAGTCAGGTAGGAGTATGTAATAACTTGAAAAATTATTGAAAATCGTTTATTTTTATCTCTTGCGCATCTAAAGTGTTTTTACCCTTTTAGTCCGAATATTATTATGTAGAGAGTTCTTTCTTAAATTATATCCATTAAATTAACTGCCTATACAATTTGCGCATGTGTTTTTGGGTAACTATAATAATATTCCTTCCATTCAATCAATAAGCCGACGAAAAAAAAATTAAGTCTCTGGGAAAAAAACGCAGGCATAAAAATTTAAGTGAGCTTTCTATAGTACTTACAAAATATACTCCAATTACGTCAACACTCTCTTTCCAATAATTTTGCTACCTAACTCACATTACATGATTTGATGAGCACACAATCTACTCCAAAAACGAACTGAACTATAAAATCGTGTGAGGAAATTCACACCTGAGCTATAAGTAATTCATTACTGTCAAGGTGAAAAGACGTACATTATTTAACTCCCTTTAGTAGTAATTCGACATGTGCGACATAGGGGAAAATTTGTTTAAAAATTTTATACAAAAAAACGTGACAAAGTTTGCATCAAAAGTGTTTCCCTATGTACAGTGCAAATATGTGTGATAAAATGCAAGTCATGTAATACTACTACCGTTGACCTGCTCTCACAGAATTAAATGACAGGAAAGTGTTTCATTAAAGTTGCATGATTTTTTTGGCTAATGGTTTGTTGGCAATTCACAAAGTACCTAGATGTCCGTCTCTGTAATCTGTTTGCAAAAAAATGTATCTCTACTGCACACCAACGTATTTAACATGACTTGGCAATTGTTGATCTATCTAGAGTCAATTTAACAATTAAAGTAAAGCTGTTTTGTTCAAATGTCAAGCCATCTCTGAAACATTTTTATAGAACAGAGTCCGAAATTTTGTTCGTGATGGTTGGTATATATATTTTGTACGTGCTTGTCTTTTGCTTAGCACTTCTTACGTCAACGTGTGTGAAATGCAAATAATTACTACTACTGCCTATCCGACTTCTTTTTTTAGATTCTAGATTAAACTGCTAATTTCTTTGACTACACACACAGGTCGCATTTTCCATTCCAGCACTTTTCAGCAAGCAATGTTATGGCACGTATGCATGCACCTCAATTATCACCTTAGCAAACTGCCAAGGTGACAAGTCACGCTGTCGGAAATCAAATCGCAATAAAAGATTATCGTGTAAATTATAATGAATTCAATGTAACATGGACTATACGTAAGAAATTAATGGAATTAAGCCGGTTCTACCATTAATATTACCATAGTAACAAAATTATTTGGGGACATTTTTATATCCACCCTGTAATCAAAACCGTTTTTATTGCACATTTACATTCAACAATGAAATATCAAAGTTTACCACAAAAGTGCAATAATTTACTCTTTAATATTTTTTTGGCACAATTGCCTAAATTACTTTATAGTACCAGGTGCTGCATTACAGTATACCTTAATAATGTCCCACAAATTATGTTTCTACCAATAAGTTAGAAAGCAGTTGACATTTTTGATACAATTTAAAGTTGTCTGTGCGTGAAAAAGGTATCAAAGTGGAAAAAACAGTCACAAAAAATATATATGAAAATAAAATATATGCAACCTGTGGTATGTATTAACTACATAAAAAAAAGAGTTAAAACGAATAAAATTATAAGTTTGAGTAAAATTCTTATCTCTCTCTCTCGCTCCATGTATTATCCTATAAATATCTCAAGAAGTGTGAGTTTATCAACTGAAACTGACATACTTGCTCAGTCAGCCTTTCATATCGAACATTTACACAAGCCAAAGTATCACTTCAATCAACTAAATACATTGTCAACTTATACAGTACTTTTAGCACAGTGGTTACAACTGCCAAACTTATTACAACACACAACCATATTATTTTGCTAATTCCTCACTTCTACTTAAACTGTTAGCATGTTTTTTAAAATTGACTTCCTTTTGTAACAAACTTAATAATAATATCTGCTTAAAGGTCTATTGGCATTTTTTTTACTAACGTCACATGTAAAAGTAATTACTTTTCCATCCATCCAATTTGAGATATTGCGTTTTGTAGAAGCATATATTTTTCGGTTTCCACGTAACTTTCAATAAATGCACGATAATAACTCCTCTAATTTATTCAGATGAGTTATTATAAATTTACAATTGTAAACCGCGACGACGTAACCAACATTGAATTTTCATGAGCGTCTAGGAAAAGTTATATTGGCGAGAGAAACGCCACTAGTACCATAACTGGTATTTAAAAGATGATTTTCATATTGACATTTCACTGCTCTCTCGTATAATTTATTATTCTCCATAATTAGTTTATGGGCAAAATGGGAAGGTTAAAAAACCGAAACATGTCAAAATATTATTGGGGGGAAATTGTTTTTCACTTTCAAATTACCTAATTATATGATGGAAAGTTTTGCGGATTTTTTAAAAATCTTAAGTAAACTAATTATTTTATTTCAAGGTTAACGTCAATATTGCAACAAAGAGCAAATCAAGTGTGTATAATAATAATAATTAGAATTTGGAAAGATGCAAAAATCAACATTTTGATGAAAAAACATTGTAAGAAAATTATGTACAAAATTTTCATATAAATCCCTACCTAATAATATATGCATTTAGTTTGTAATATTATTCGGGTGTGACGGTAAAGACTACGCAAGTAAGTACGAGAGAGATAAGCCTAGGCACAAGGCGTGTCTTACCATTAAACTGACTTCAAATGGGATGGTGGAATGCAATTAAGTACAAACAGTGTACACTCTCAAGTCAAGTCAGTCAGCTAAAAAAAATTGTGTACGAAAAGTTGATGAGTATGATTGATAACAGGATTTATTATCCGCACACCACCACCAGAGACCAGGAATGCTTTTTGTACACTAAAAACCGTCATAAACCCCACACACTGTGCAATAAGAGATAACGTCAACAAGCCACGTTTATAACTTCTCCCAGTAATTTTGTTTGATCATTAATTGAATATTATAACCCTTTATCTATCTCTTTCACCAAACCTGATAAGGCAAAAATAAATACAGCGATCAGAGAGAGGAAAAATATAGATTTTTTCGGGTAAGACAACCTGACTAAAAAACATATTGATCAAGTGCACTTCTTTTTGTAGGAAAATTTTATTATTAAAATATTCAAAATGTACAGAAAATGCAGAAATGTAAAACCACACCAACTTACAAGATTAAAACAAGCTGTACTAGAACACGTTTTAAAAAAAAATATCACTACAACTTTTCTTACACGAGCGAACAATGAAAAAAGATGCCCTAAATGTTATACATTTAAATGACATTTCATAAAGAAAAAAAATGATCTCATGGCGTAGTTTAATATTTATCTTTGCTCGCCGCTGTAGCAGCAGGTATTTTTAGTAGCGAATTGAATCCCTAAACGAAAGTAATTGCTCGCACACACATTCACACACTTCCTTTGTAAATGTAAAGGAATGAATTATAAAAATGAATGGATTGTGTGTGTAACTGCCTTACTTTCAAACTTGCTAAACATCATTTGCTCTTGCCACAATAAATTTTAACAATACAACATCTTGTAAGGAAATCACCATCTTTTTTTTCTTTATCAACGAGAAGAAAAGGAATAGAAAAGTGTTTCATTGTGAACTACTTCTTCTTCTTCTTCAAGTCTTGAAACAAAAGGTGCACCAACTCTGAGCATCTCGTCGTCAACCAAAATAAATATTGCACACGTCTTATCCCCCCTCACAACAATATACTAATAATCAATTTAACATGCTAAAAACTATTGTTACTTACTCTCTTTGTTGCCGTCTCGTATGCTTTTATATGAAAAATATAGTCTTGTGTCTGCGCGAACTGATTTTTACCGATGATCAATTTAGTGCACTTCTCTCATCTCATCCCCACACTACTGCAGTGTGAAAAGGCAAACCGTAAAGGTGTTGCAACTTTTAAAAAACTAGGTAACAGAAACTGACTTGCATATAAAATTGTAGGTATACTTAAATAATCAATAATAACCCTTACAAAAAATCATCAGTACACAGCCTCACACACACACCACCACAATTGTTGATGTTAGTTTCATTGTGGCAAAAAGGGAGTTTTATTTTGTACTATTCAGTTTATTGTGCAGTTACTGTTCTTGTGCTAAATATTAAAATACATAGAGAATTGTTACTCTGTGTCCGTCATTTCACTTAGCTAGTAGCACACACACAGAATATTATAGAAGTTTTACAGACAAAAATTTTTCTTTGTTCGTGCATCCACATTCAAACAACCACACACATATTTATACCTATTCATATATATTTATTTCGCAGTAACAGAAAACTGAACAAGTTTCAATTGAATTGACTGTGTTTGGTGGTGATGGATTGTATGATGATGGTGGTTCTGATATGTTCGCAAAGAGAGTCATTTCAAAACTGTGAGACCAACATTACTCTTTATTTTTTCCTTCACTGATTCTCATTTGCTGATGTTGTAAACCAAACCATATATATACACACACACCAACATTTTATATTTATTATTCTGTCTGACTGTCTACTCTAGAAAGAGAAGAGGTACGTTTTTACGCGCAGTAACGTTTGCCAGTGTAAAATAATAATAATAATGGTTGGTAAGTGATGTAGTATGACTATGACGGTTTGTTCCTTCGCTTAGTCATAGTTATAAACACAATATGCATTACCATAACAGCGCCATTATAACTATTTATCATTATATACTACCTTTTTTTATTATCATCACTCATCATATCATCATCATCATCATCAATATATCCACACGCTCTCTACTTATGCTTTTGAAAACACGATTCCTTACTCTTATCAACAGTATGTTACTTTTGCAACGTAAACGGACTAAGAATCCTGATGATAATAATGCATGGCTTGTAATATTAAATGCTGCTGCTGTTGCTGCTATATATATTTTTTTTCTACTTTGAATTTGTAATGGGTTACATTTACATGTTAAACATGATAATCATTATTCTTCAGTTGTGGGTATATAATGTGTGTATATTGTAAAAAAGATGTTCGCAACAGATCAGTATTGACTACGTACAAACGTGTCATGTAAGTAGCAAGCAGATATATAGTTTACCACATTTACTTAATTTTTTTCTCTTGCTTTTTTGAGTTTTGTGATGATAATGTTGATGATGATGCTTTTGTGAGGACAGTTTTTTTTATATTTTCAGGGGATAATTATGATACGTGAGGATATATATAACTATTATCATATATTTGCTTGAATATATATATCACGTAATGGATTTAACTATATATATTTTTGGAGAGAAATTAATCAGAATTTTGGAGAGATTTGGAATAATTCATGTATAATAATTAGTATGCTTACTTGTTTGGTAACGTTGATTTTTTCCTC
Organism: Coecobrya sp. COE2; assembly: GCA_027743765.1. NCBI lineage: Eukaryota > Metazoa > Arthropoda > Collembola > Entomobryomorpha > Entomobryidae > Coecobrya > Coecobrya sp. COE2. The sequence goes on from JAHZMV010006077.1 coordinate 28,591, forward strand.
CAATATTACAGTAATACAAAATCCATAACTCTCTGAGTGGTTATATAACTATACAATTTTTCTATGAATATGCACGAGTATTTTTTATCACACTTGACTGTTTTCCACACTAATGATGATGGTGATTTAAGGGTAAACAAAAAAAAATTCTGATGACTAATGGCAATAAACGGTGCAAAACTGTTTTCACTCTAGACAACAACGCGCGCTGTATGTATGATGACATTAATGTCCCGAATGGAAATTTTCGTACTTTGGAAAATCTATCGTTGTTTTCATTTCACACAAGACACATTTCATGGACACTCGCTCGCTCGCTCAATTGATGATAATAATAGCAGTAATCCAAGAGAGATGTTTGCTTCTCGTAAAAGATTTTCAAATCTCAAAAAACTTTAGATGCACTTGACTTTATATTTTAGGGTCACAAGTTTACACATGATATTATGTACCAAGGGAGAAATAAAGACGGTATATTAATCTACAAAAAAATGTAATAATTTTTTCTATTAAGGATGCTAAAAAAAGACACGGAAAAAATTTGCTTTTCTCTCTAAGCGTTGGATTTTTTTAGTCACATCTTCTATTAGTCACGTAGATAAAGTGGTGGATCATTTACAAACGATTACAATGATGACGATATTGACTGTTCGGTACATACACAATAACTAGCCGTGTGTATGTGTCTGCTGCAAATTTCCACTTAAATCTCCGCAGTTCCATTAACACCCAGAGCATTTATGTAGGTATTTGCCGTGTCTATCACTAAAACCGATATTATTATACCTTGTGATTGCTCTGGCGATGATAATGATATGACGATGTTACGTTCTCTCTTGTAACGCATCACCATAAACCATCAACATTTTATTTTTCTACCCAGTTTATCTCCAACATTAATAATCTTTTCATGAAAGTCATTTTTCTGGATAGTTCTTTAATACTCACTCGTCACCACACAAACTATACAAAATTCAAGTGCACACACACATTATGCCACACACACAGCTTTTCTGTGTATAATCCCACATTATCTTATTTTAATTTGCAATATAATCATTTCAATTTCAAAAAAATTTTCATCTCTTTTCTCCACTCCGCCTTTTTAATTCCACTTTTTTTCCATGTATATTAAGTACACTTTGTGTTCCCTTTATATTTTGTCTTTAATGGGCTGAGTAAAGTTTAATTTTTTAATGGTAGTATTCGTAGTTAGTATTAATATTAATAATTTTTTTATAATTGAACACAATCTGTGTGTGTGTGTGCATACATACAGACAGTGGAATACTAACTAAGAAAATAATATCCAATATATTATTTACTATTACACAGAACACACATACACACAAGTAGTCTTTATTTTATATTTTTTTGCATAAAAAGTGTGTATGTGGTAGTATCAATATTATTTTTTCCCTATAAAAAGTTTGCCATTTGTGTTATGTGGAAAGAAGTGTATTAAAATTAAAATGAGGAGTAGTAGTAGTAGTTTTTCTGTTCCTTTTTTTTACTATTTATTTTACCCTAAAACATCACACGATTTCCTTAATGTGCCTGCTGCTATTTCCTATATAAAAATGTATATGTGTACATATACATGTAATAAGCTATAGTACAACTTTGTGTAAAATGAGTGTGCTACCTCTTGTTGTAGTAGTATGTATTGTTCATCTTTTATCGTGACGATGTTTTTGCTCTTGTTGATGATGATGGTCATCATCGTAAACATACCTTTAGTTTTGAATATTGAACAAGCATGTATGTATATATAATCCAAAAATCCACAATTCTATATACATGCATACATTATTGTCCATCATCAGACACAAAGCAGAGAGAAAAACACGGTGTTATATTAATTCTTTTGTAGTGAAATACCTGTATATTCTGTATAGGTACATATAACATAAATGTACAACATACTCTTACGTTAAATATTATATATGCTCACATTGCATTGCATCTCTATTTTTTGCCTCAAAAAAAATTGTATAAAGCTATTCTGTGTGTCTGTGTGTGGTAAATGGTGCACTATACCATAAACTTTCCTATTATTATTGCCCTTTTGGCCCTTCACTTGCCATTTTTTCTTATATGGTACAGTCGCCCCATAAGATCCACTCTTTGGTCGTATTACACACAAGACGTTGTTTCACCACCACTTTTTCAACTCATCCCATCTCATATTATATATACCTACTTGGTTTACTACACACATGAAATTCTATTTGACTTGAAGAAACCAGGAGCAGCGTTACTCTCTGTGTTGTAAACTTGTTACACTTTTGTTTGCAAGAGATGAGGGGAGAGAAATGTGATCTCTTGTGATCTTGGTTATCAATGTGTGCTGACTACTACTATTGAAAATCCTTACGGAAAAAAAATTATCATGATGGTGTATACCCCCAAACATATTATTTGACTAGACACATTGTACTACACACATGTATCAGGAAAAAAAGCTCGTTTTCAGCACAAGACTTTGTTGGTTGTGGGGTTGGCCTAATAATAAAAATAGGTATTCTCTTACTACACACGGGTATGCAATGGTTTTCCTTTTATGTTTTGTGTATATGGATTTCAAAAAAATAGCATGTGAAGGATAAAAGGCAATGTGTTGTCAAGCCCGATTTCGAATAACATGGAAAGGACGAATCCTAATGTAACTTGAAGGCAACACGAGGTTGCAATGCAAAACTCTTACAAGAGAGAGATTTAAGTAATACTGTTACTTGTTACTGTGTGTAAAGTATTGTATTGGCCGCTGTAAAGTCTAGCAAAAATTTTGCTTTTGCACTTGAAGCTCTTTCTGTATGTGAAATGAAAAATCATTTTTACTGCTTTGCTTTTTGCCCTGATTGCTATAAGTTCCTTAAACGAAAAAAATTTCAGATTTCACAATAAAGCCATCGCCACCACTACCACTATATATGCTGGTCTGTATGGTAAACGGTAACATGAAACAAAAATATCAGCGAAATATAGAGTCAGACAGACACAGTGGTTGTTTTGGGATTTTGGGATGATGCATACACAATTTTCATGCTTGTAAATACACATGAAGAAAAAAAACAAAGATGTAGTTTTATAAGTTACTATTTATTTCTTCTCTATGCATTTATTATACACAGCCTTTTATACAAAACACGTTCATTGTTCTTCTACGTACTTGACTAAGGTTGCATGTTGTCTATCTATTTGCGTCTTGCATTTTCCTTTGTGAGCATTTTTTTTATATAAGGAGCACTTTTATATGCCAGATTGTCTTTTGAAGGATTATTATTCTCTGGTATTATTATTATTATATTATATTATGCGAAAAGAATAAAGCAAAAAGAAAAAAGACGACGACGACGCGATGGTGTTGCTTTACTTGACTATGTCGTCGTATAGCACACGCAAGTGAAGGGATGAGGAAATCTCATTTAGGCCTCTTGCATTAACGCAGTTAAGTAGAAGAACAGTTCATACGATTTCAATGCTTCCTTTCATTTTTCTCAAGTTTTTTTTTCTTGTTCGTCTTCAGGCATAATAAAAATACATGCAAGTAGGAGCAGCAACCATATTACAATTTACAGTATGAATTTCGTATGATTATTATTATGATGACGACGACGATGATTACTTGACAAATGGACGAAGGTTGATGAATCATTGCAATTGCAAGGGAGAGAAAAGCTGAGCGAGAATTAACTACAGAAAAGTATATAAGCAGAAGCATGATAATGTTGCACTCTTTTTTTAAAGGCTTTTTTTAAACAGTGTGTAACCTTTGTTTCTTTCCCATGCATTAGATTAGTGTACACTCTGACTATATGCTCAAAAATCATTAAAAATGTGCATGCAGAGAGGTTTCTTGTTTCTGTGTGTGACAATAAGTGGTTGGGAGTCAAAGAGTAAAACTGATTTGCTTTTTATCGGAATATATGGGAACAACATTTTTACATACACAGCAGCAGTGTCACTAACTCACTCCTGTATACTGACTCCTGTACTGTGATATTATTTGTCCGCTGAAATAACAAAGCAAACAACAATCACCGTCACCAACCACAACAACAATAGTGTTTAGCGTCTCATCATCATCATCATCAAAGTAGACCTTCATTTGCCTCAATTTTCTTAGCTACTAGCTATGATTGTTGCCAACACAATAATATATGCTTGTATATATGCAAGACTATGCAAATAATAATAAACGACTAGAAACTTCACACAAGCTTGAACATCAACTCAGAGAATATCATCAACGATGCATTTTGCCATTTTTGCTAATAAATGCAAAAGAGCATAGGTATATATTTTTTTGCTATTATATGTACCCCGTTATTGACATTATTATCTTATTGTTGTTTTCTGAGATGATGATAATAATAATAAGTATGCATGCAGTTTAGGTCATAGGTACTGCACACAGCTAACTAGATAGGGACGACGACGCATGTGTGTGTAGTAATAATAATGAATGGTACAACAACATTTTTGATGGAAGATTTTTGAGCAAGCCGACTAGAGACCGACAAGGCTACCAAAAAATTCTTATATACCCGTGTAGTTGTAACGATCCTCAAGATTATTACTGTTGCACATCGTTAGAATTTTTTTGCGACTTTGCTCGTGATCATTGTACTAAACATTTGAAGGCTCTCAGGAAGCATTGATGAAATAAATTTTTTAAATAAAATACTGCATAAGGAATAAAAGGGGATGTGAATGTGTGTGGAAGCCCTTATTTGTCTTTTCCTTTTTTTCTATCCTTTTATGAGAATGCATATAATAAAAGTTTGCATTTCGTCTTATTATTTTTTTATTGTCATTTTGGGTTGGTTTCCTGGTGGTACATACTATACCCAGTAAATATTTTAGACTGAAGGGGAAAATCGTTTTTTTATTGTTTTTGGGCTCTCTCGTTTCTGTTATTTTTATGAGATGACTATATAATGTGTATATCCGATGATTGTCAGTTTCATCGTGTTTTCTGATTCAATTTAATGAGGACATAAAAAAAGATAATCGTGAAAGTAATTTTGATGTGCTAGTAAAGTTTACTGATCTATAGTCACATGGGGTATATAGGATAATCATCACAATTCATTATCCATAAAACACGTTGTAATTATCTTGGCTAAAACTTCATTTGCAAAAGTTGATGAGGTTGAACCAAATAAAGTTGAAAAACTGTCAATAATAATAATGAGCTAATTTTCAACAAGAAAAAACGCCCTTAAAATAAAAGGCATGCAAGTTCTATTCTCGGGGGTCTAGTGTAATAAATAAATTCTTGAGATGATTATTACGACCGGATTAAGTAAGATTACTGCTTATTATTATTATTAGTGCTACTATAAAATAAGCATTAAAATGCTCATTTTCATTCCGTGTTAAGATCAACAACTCTGCTTCTGGGACTAGGACGAAGTAATTACTTGGCTGCACACAGATGCATACTTAATGATGACTACCATACAATTAGACTACACACTTTAAAAATATAAATGTCGGCTTTTCATTTCTTGTTTGGTTTAAATACATAATATTACAGTTTTTGCGCACAGGGGACAAATTTAATTACATGAAAATCATTAGTTAGCAAAATCTCTTCTGGCTAATCCTCATGGTCATGAGTGAGATTATGATATGAAATAATGACAACCAAGAAGATAGAACGTGTGAATTTGAGTAAAAAAATTAAATGCGTACTCCTTTTCAGGCTCTCTCAAGCCATTATTCTTTTTTATCGCGTCAACACATTTTGTCCCGTCGCGTCATTCTCTGCTTTGCTAATCGTCTTGCAAAATCAACATTTTCAACAATTTTAAAGGTCGTTTCTTCCCGTTGACTTAAATACACTCTATAAATAAAACTTAAATTGTGGTAATTTAATCACAACCATCACATTATTATCCTGCCAATTAAAAAAAGCAGCCTATTTTGGTTGGATATTTTGCAACATTTTTTGAGTTTTTTGGATTGATTCAAACATGTTAGATTTAAATACGAACACGTTTCCATATTTCAAAAAAGGTAATTTTATCAGTCAACATGTTGCATGAAATTGTGTGTGCATAACGTTTACTTATTCACGAAGCTGATAGTTTTAATCATGATAACAAATAAATACCTACCTATTAAATTTTGAATTGTTCGAATGGATAAAATGAATCAAAGCTCTGGTTAGCCAACATTCTAAATTGTAATCAGCAGTAAAGACCTGCGTGCAAAAGTGCGTACAAAATTGGCAGAGAGAAAAAATAGCTTTGATAAAAGTTTCGTTACTTGTCTCTAGTTCATTTTGTTGGTCGGATTGCGTTACAATTCTTTTTGGTCTTTTTATGCACATGTTTCGCTACACAACAACGCAAGACGATGCACACACACTCATACTCACATGACTTAATTCATATTCATTTATGCACGGTATACATACATATATTTAAACGGTAAAATAAATGACAAAAGTAGAATACAATACCAAGCTAATAGTAACTTTAAACAAATTAGTGTTCTTACTGATGCTGCATGCAATGTGATCTGTAATGATCTGCCATGTCTCAAAAATGAAAACCGTATAAAACACATTTACTACATACTATACACAGCAATACTGACTCATTGACAAAGCAAAAGTGCACACACACACAGCCACTATCAAAAATGCAATTTGACTAACAATTCTGCGAAATAAGATAGTTAAACGTAGAGAAAAAAATGATGTGTAATGAGAACGCGTAAAAAGTTATCGTGTTTGCTTGCACTATCAGTGGAGCGCAAAAAAAACTACGCATACAACAGATATGACATTTACTTTTTATATATGCAAAAAAATATATGTGTGTAGTATGAACAAAATCACTGAAAATCCAAGTGTAAACTTTAAAAAATTTATATATGTAATACCTACAAAATATTGCTCCATCCCATGTCTGCGTAAATGGCACCAAAATAATAAATATTTGTCCAACTATCACTAAACAGTCAACAAGAGTAACCCTTGCCATAAACTCTGTCTGTGAGTTGGAAGTAATAATAATAAACAAGAAGACAAAAATATAGACTACATAATAATAATATGGATGCATAAAGGTGTATTATTTGTTTGTAGGTATAAAAATATATTAATGTAGAGAGTGCATATGCTGCAGACCCCCATTATTTTTAGTGAAAAAAAGTGGCCTTCATAAAAAAAATAACGAATAAAGTAATCGCCAATCTGTATGATGATGGTGGTGATGATGATATGTGTTGTCCTCTGGGAATTGGGTAATAATTTTCCGAATGAATTCTCAGTCCCTCTTGCTGCTGCAGATATAATACTGGTTATACATCACAGTCGTCATATCTCTCTGTACAAACTGCACTGATAAAATACTACACAGTAATGTAGTATTTGTAGATAACATGAGGACAGAAAATATAGGGAAATTCGCAATTATTATTTTTTACCCTGTTTCATTTAAGTCTTTGAAAATGCTCATTGACACGCACACATGTTATATATCCACCCACAAAAATTTCATCCTACGCTCGTTACTCGTTTTTTGGGGATTTGGGATTTTGGGATTAATTCCATATTATGCGTACATTGTATATATTGGATAGTGTACAATTACAATACTATCTGTACAAAGCCATGTAAAGATTAAATGGTCAGTTTTTTTGTATCCTGAACAAAACAAGTGTAATGAGTCATGTCGAGAGTAGTAAAGTGGTGAGTTAAAATTTTTGTACAAAAAAAGACTAGTAAATTGCCTCTAGCTTAAATAACAAAGACCGAGATGTGTGCATGTACTTGACTGAAAATGTAAACAATTTTTGCCAAAGTATTTTAATAGGAAATTGAAAATATTATAGCTTGTCTATTTGAATGAAGTAGTATTTAAAGTCGACATATTCTGGGGAGGAAAAATGGGAAGTAACGCCACACAATTAGTTGATAAAGCACAATGTTTTCCTCTTTTTTTTATTCCCAGTTAGTGCTGTAACGCGACCCCATAATAAAAACTCTCTCACAAGCAGCAAAAACAATTAGATAATATGGTTTGTTAGTCATAAACACGTATTTGGAAATAGTCGATATATCTGTGTATGAATTGAATAGGTATTTATCATCGCGTTTTGTGTGAGTTTTGTGGCTAATCACGAGTCATAAGGTGCAACACATGTAAAAGACATGATGCAACTAAACTAACCAACCCACCACCACCGTACCACGGCAACAATAAATAATATGACCAGCAAAAAATATACATACTTTAAAGTAAACTGAACTATATAATAGGCATAAAGCATGTTATGAACATATATAAGGCCTGCATGTGCAAATTTTATGCAGCTGCGCATAATCAACTAATGTGGTATGGATGGATATTTTATTTAAGATTTGTATGAAAATCTGTTGTTTTAGAATATTTTGGCTTGAGAAAACTTGTGAGCGTGTGACGAGTTGTTGCAGTTTAGAGTAAAAACTCTGTAGGACAATTTCATTTAGAAGAAAAACTATTGCGGAAATTTAGCATGGTAGCACAATTAAAATATGTATGCCTATTTGGAATACACTGTGAATGTTGACGTTGCAGTGGGAATTTTATGAACGCCAAGTCACTCAAAAACTGGCTATCCTCTGTGGTTCATCATCATCATCAAGTACATTACTATATAATTAAAGGCTTATGCACACACACAAAAAACTGCGTAATAATAATGTACACCTTGTGTGTACCAACTAACGTACTTGTTCTTTGGATGTCTAAGGTAACGACGGTGAATGGTGACGTTGACGTAGGTTGTTGGTTAAAATTTCCAACAGATTTAATCGTCAACGACAGCGATTTTAAGTGTCTTTATCCGATAAATTTTTTTTACCAAAAACATAATTGAGATTAATAAAAGTCCAACTAAACTCCCTAAACTTATACGTATACGTAAATTGGACATTGGACACTTGACTACTATCTAAATTTTGTAGCAAACTAATGCATCGAATTAGCGTTTGCATTTTAAAGATCTTCGTCAGAAAAATTTACTTTTTGATGAAAAAACCAACTGCGTAGCCCCATGGAACTGATAAAAGTGGTTTTCCTGCCGAGTCTCCATAACAAGAAGAAATTAACAAAGGTTTTTTGTCCAACTTTTCCTGTAAGCTATTCGCTTGTAATAATTTATGATACTTCTGGCTTGGCTGCAGAAATTCGTTGAATTGTCGCCCTCTACTGAAATTTTACTTGGTTGAAAGAAGCAACTTAGTGTTTGGATATAGTCAGCTTTAACGTTACCTAGTTGTCGCTCTTATCCAATGTGAAATTATAACGCAATTTTTGCAACTTTGGGTTATAGAGTTCTCCAACCTTACATGTTGCACAATACCAATATTATTTTGTAATCTAACATCTAAATCGTAGTTTTCAATTGGAATATGCAAATTAAAACCGATGAATCATAATAATTAATGGAATGTGTTATTTAAGAAAGGATTTGTATGGATATAAATAACTATGATGACATCTTAAAAGATGTTTTTTGAGGATATCGATTGAAAGGATTGACTTACCTTTTTTAATACTGGAAAATGGTTAACGTTCCGCCCATACACGAACCATTAGAAAATATTGTGTAACTTGACTTGCGGGTTTCATCGTTTTTAATTGTCTGATATTCATCTGGACTAGATTGTTACAAGTAGCGAAGGTGATAATAATTTACTTATAATTTTACACAATACATTTATATTAAAATAATTTATCTCTTGATTGAGATCAGTTATAATTGTTTAATAATAAATTTCACTATTTTGTTTCCTTTGTACTCAACAGTTATCACAAAAATAATGTTATCCGAATGATTTGTGTCCATTACGCTATATTTAAATGAATTCGGGATGACCGAACCCGCTCCCTAATAATTGTAGGTTTTCTCAGCATGAATTTAGTTGTTTTTGTAATTTCCACATGTAAAACGTATAAAACAATCGTATCCCAAATAAAAGAATCAATTTCAAGCAAGAAATATTGTTCTAAAAACTCAAATTCCATTTTCATAGGTCACACTAGTTACAACACAATTTCGAACATGTCACAATAAATAAATTTTAATAAAAAACTTAAATAAATTTAATAATAGTTAGCCGTTTGATAGCTTTTGAGATAATTTGTCCGTAAAATTTTTTAAAATGCTGCCTGTTCTCCTCAAGGAACAGAAGCAAACTGAAAGACTTGCTTTCAATCTCAATTGTTTAATAAAACACACAGGCTAAAAAAATCGCAGCATAATATATTGTGGTTATCTTGTTAAAAATTAATGAAAACAACTGATCTGGATTTGTAAAAAGATGTTCTATACTCCATTGCTGGCATAATCATTAGAGTGTAATGAGGATTTAAAGTTTTAGCATTATAAAAAAATGCAGCTGTAGATGAAAACGTCTCTAGTTGAAAAACAACGGAATTAGTCATAACAAATCGTAATCATGATTTTTTTCTGCAGATGACTCACTACTGCAGTATCTCAAATGACAAAGACACTCGTGTGTCCTGCCACTTATTACCGTTGTCTGTCTGATGACTGTTTGTACTGAATGATGATTGACGTGTCGATGTGGCAGGAATATGGTGCAAATTGTGTGAAGGAAGATGTTACATTGGTGGAATCTCATTTTTTTAGGGGCAATGTGACTCTATCACAGATTTTCCAGATATCGTTTCCTATAATTTCCATCTCGTATTAGAGACTGTGGGTTTGAGGAAATCAGTTGCCTATTTGCAAGGTTTTTTGGTAGACATGACGTAGATAAGGGGTTTTATAGCGTCATCGCTATACGTAGTATATGTATGTAATGCGCTACTTGGAAATTTCGAAATAAAGAGGAAATTAGAATTATGTAAAATATTAAGATGTCTTTATGGACGTTGAACGACATTAAATGGATAACTAAATAGCAATCTTATAAAACATTAATATCCCCTTTTCACTGTAGTATCGTGTGGAATAAGGATGAACGTAATGTATATTCCATTTTCGCTGTGGATCAACAAGACACATCTGCTTGCAAAATAAATAGCAAGTGGAATATGCGGATTATCATAATGAATCAGCTATTAACTCTAGTCATTGTAAAGGTTGTAAAATAACGCCCGCTTGGAAAACAATAAATTGCCGTTACAGTAAAACCGTATATAACCGTATACCAGCTAAGTACAGAGTTGATATATATTTGTAGTATTTGAATGATTAGCCACTCAACATAGACATAAATAAACTCTGTTTGTTACAAACAAGCCAACTCAAACAAACATAAAAATTGTATCGGTTTTACTTTATCGGGAAGCCCGTTAGCAATTGACGGTAACCTCTATTTTGGGACGGGAGTTATATGGACGACGGGCGGATGGAGTAAATAGATTGTGACAAAGTCGTTAAACATGCCATCGTAAACTCTGGATGTTTGAAAAGTGATTAGTTTTTACTATATCCAATCCATTGATTTATGTCCTATGTCCGTGTCCGTATCTTATGTTTATTTTTTAAACACTAAAACCGTAGTAAAACCATTCATTCGCCGTATCGTTACAATATTAGTAATAAAAGCTGTACAAATTGTTGTATGTAAATTTACAATTAATTTAATCGTACGATAATTTCAAATTAATATTCATAAAATCATACATTGAAAATTTAAAATATCACAACAGCAATTAAGAGCCACCTGTTTCTTATTAAGAAGTTGTTATCTGGATTTTTCTTGACATTCAGCTCTCATGCAAGAAATGTATGACAGGCAAGAAGAATATAGAACTTGAACTATTATTACTATTTATGCTTTTCGAGCAGGTGATATAATTAATATTAATTATTGATACGTTGATGTACATAATGTAAAGCTCCGTTATAGTGAAATCTGCATATGACGCTGAAAAGTAAAATATGATAGAATCAAATTCTAACAATGCAGCATTGTTACTGAAACCTTTCCCCTATTTCTAAAAAGTAAAATTGTGATGCCGGGAAACTACTGTCTATTATGGACTCTTCCAAGTAATATTTCTAGTTCCAAACTAGTCATATGGAAATTTTTGGATATGAAAATCTACATTATACCGGAAATTTCCTGAGAAATCCTTTATGCTAGGTGTCAAACTGGAAGCATGTGATGAAAACAAGCAGCGTCGATCGGACGGTGACAGAAAAAACATTCCTGATCTGATTAAATATCCGCTGAGAATGTCATATAAGCTGTAGCGAGTTATCGTTACAAATGTACCGTTTCCGAATTCAATACCGTTCTGAATGCGCTCTAAAAACTTGCAATATTTTCTTAATGTTCCTGCATGAATGATGATCGCATAGTACGGGCATTTACCGATAAGTTTCGAAACGAAAGGTCGGGTAAAAATGTGATATCGGCTGGCTTGAAAATCTCGGTAATCTTTACCAATAATCCTGGCACCAGACATCATTTGGAAATTTCCAGTACGATTTAGACTGTCTATCATTAGTTTCGGATTGAGTGCCTTCTTAACACTATTGGTTCATTAACATTTCGAAAAGATAGAACATCCAACTTGGAGTGGAAGTGACAGTCAAACATGCTGGATGCATGTATGAATGTGAGAAAACTAGTCACAAATCCGACCGGCTAGTGCAAACTAATTTTTTCTCCTTCGAATAACCTGATTTGGAATGGTTTATTTGTTATTAATAGCAACTGCGCATATTACAGGAAAAGACTCAGGTGGCATGAGTTCAAAAACAAAGACTCAAGACGCTATTTGTTTCATATGACAGGTAATAAAAAAGAAGTTTAAATTGGCTCATTAGAAGAATTTAGTTCCACTTGTTTAATAAATGCATCTAATTACAGCTGCATATTATATTATTATGATCTATCTAATGAGAGTTTCTGGTACAATTCCATGCACCTTGTTTGCAAAACAATTCACTTGATTCACTCCACGTCACGTGAAAAATTGGATTCTAAACCAGTTGACAGGTTCATAGGTCAGGTCAATGATGAAATATCAATGCCTAAAAATGCTCAAATCTGTAACGCAAATAAACTAACGTCGTATTTTTCACCATATTAATGTATTAACTGGAATATTTTTTGTTTTTAATTTTTTTGGCAAATATGCATCCATTTTACACTATTGAAACTGAACTGAATAGTGGCCTAGGCTAACAACGTGCAATAGCACGGAATTAAAGAATGTTTTGACAAAAACATTTTTTTCCTGGTCTTTGTCAACCAGCGCTGTCTGGTTCAAACACAAAATTAAAATCCTGCCATCCAAACCATCTGCCACTAAAACATATTGCGAGAAAGTTATTTTGCAAACTGTTAATTTAAATATCATTTAGATGAACATTCGATTTTCGATTTTGCTAATTCAGCCATCTTTTGTTGATTTATGAACATCAAATCCCTCATTAATACTTAGGTACAATTAAATAATATGTGATATATATTTGTATTATGTCTACAAATAAGCATGACATGTACTTAGGTACTTGATCCAAAAATCATGAAGCAAAAGCATGTTTTTACCATGTCATCCGTCGTCCCACCATGTTTTTCATCAAACTGTAATTAGTGGGTACTTCAAAGGCATTTTAATTTAGCCTCGTACTCTTTCTGCCCAGACCAGTATAGCAAATTTGACGCAAATAGGAACCACCCCTGAGGGTAGTAATGACGAAAGTAACCCACGTTCTATAAAACAGATGAAAGGACAAAAACTGGAGTAATGAATCACAATTAGCAACCTTAATAACGATATTGTTATTAATAATTATTCAACCATGATGATATTTGCTGATCATCAGTGCAAATCTATATGAATGTGCACACACGTACGCAACGTGCTACTACGAATGCAAGTGGCCTGGAATCCAGTTTATAATTTCTTACTTGGAAATGCCACAATAGTATCCTCCTCGTTGTTTTCTACAGAAAGGGATAGAACAAGGAGGGTGAGAAAATTGCATCTTATATTTCCAGACAGGAGAAAGGGGACAGTTGGGGAAACCTGATTAGAAAGATTAAAGGATGACGTGTGTTGTTGTGTTACTTCTCTGGTGTGGAATGAATAGAATGGGAAAGCAAAAAGTGAAAATTAGAAGGGAGCGAGTTCGTGATCAATATCAGGCTACAAACCACCAACAAAAGGCCACACAACGTCCTCATTTTCACACTTTCCACAAGAGGATTTCCAATTTACGTAGGAAAACGTCCATATAACTGTTGCATTAACAAAACAACACCTACACATAAGGCGACTAGCTAAAAAATTCGGAGAAATCAAATGCGCGTTTCAGATCATGTGTGAAAAATGTGTGAGCAAATGAATGAAACCATTTACTTTTGCTACTGTTATTAAATAACTAACTGGAAATGTCATGTCAAGGTTCTTGCCATTAAGGACATACATACGTTGTGCATAAAATGAAATAGATACCTTTTTCAAACATAAAATACCAACGTATTTCCAAATAACCCGTAAATTGATAGTCAGTCAAGCAAGTAAGTACAACGTACTTTGTATCTTTGTACTTATTTTTTGGAAAGGAACATGTCCTGCTTACTAATTATCCAGACGTTCTACGTTCCCTCTCGGTTTTGTAAATGATGATGACAAACCCTAGTTAACTCGTGTCGGTGATTATCGCATTTCCTTACCATTTTCCCGACACGTATAAAAGCAACAAGGTTCATTTTCTGATGAGCATACAACTTTTCGAAAGCGAGTCGATCACATCGAACAGTTTTCTCAGTTTTCCGATTTCCAACTTGGAATAAACTTCACATACAAGCCCACGGGGGAAAGTGAGTTGATATATATAAAAATATTTTGCAGTGAAAACTACAATTTTTAAGTTAACAGCTCAGAAATTTTGCAAAGTGAAAGAAACGCAAACAAGTTTGCTAAACAGCGTTAACAAATTTTTTGCTCATTTTCACTCAACAAGTTTCAAATCATCGTCCATCATCATCGCTATATTCAAAATGGCAGTTCAAGTAGCCAATCTCTCAACATGCAACACGCTCCAATGTCCATCAGTAAAGTCGTCTGGCTCTAGGTATGTATAATAAAATATTTTAAGAATTGTCTTGTTAAAATACTTGCAAGGATTTCAATTTGAAAATATAATCATCATTTGTCACTCCAGAGATTTATCTCTTATGCCAGTGTGTGTAATGGATTAGAGTACAAAAAACAAATGTTGTACATAGGTGATAGGTATTGTTTGCCCTGCAAATACTTTGATCTCTTTTGAAAATTAGAAAAAAACCCTGGCGTGCTCCTTTTTGATAAGCCTGGTCTTTATTACATAATGGTTTTATATAAAAAACCGTTCTTGGAGCACGTGTGTGTCTTGTAAGATTACAAGAATTAAGGAGAGACTCTGATTAACAGATTAGATTATATGGGTATTAGTTTTTGCGAAACTTGAGAATAATAGAATAAAAAAAATTATGGTTACATAACAATCTCATATATATAAAAAAAATTGCATACTTTCTTTCCAGTTATGTAATTAGTTTATAGAGAGCTTATATAGAAGTGGTCAGAGAGAGCAGACGAGTGCATGAGGCACACACACAACTTGTGTTTAAGAAGCATGTCTTGAGTCATGATTAGAGAATTGTGACATGAAAGGATGAGTTTGTCACACAGTTTTAGAAGGATTATATTTTCGGATTTAATAGAGCAGAAAAACTGGAGTTATAAATTTATTTGAGTCATGGAACGTAAGATGACTTCATTTTTTTCTTTTGGCTGTGAAGGAGAGCATAGGGAAAAATCAATGGAGACAAAAGTGCAACAAACCGTTAAGGTCAAGACAGCTTATCTTATAAAAGTTTATATGGTCACTAGAGATAATGAGAGCGTGTACGTGCACCGAAAGATCAAAATTGCAACTTAAGTACGTAGGTATATATAATGACTTATTAGAAAGCACACAGCATAATTTATTTGGCTATTTTAAACCATGACATAATATTGTTTTAGAAGCATGACTCTAAATTGGTATACCTACTTGCAAATATTTTACAAATAGAAAAAAATGCATAGGATTATTACAATAATATTGATTACATACAGATTTTATATACTTAACGTATTACATAACATCGGAAAATGTTACCGGGAGGGGAATAAAGTAGTATGAATTATTTATCCTAAAGGTTTATATAGTATTAAATATTGGTACAATTTAATTGCCATTGCAAACACAAAATAATTACATCTTCGTAGACTTAACAGGGGAGGGTGAGCTAAATGGAGAATCATCCGTTGTAGTAGTGTTGGAGTAGCCATCACTCCCTTCCATTTCTAAATCTTCTGCTTTCTCGTTGATATCAATACACTCGTCTTGAAGTATGCTCATCTTGCCAAGTTGCTCTTCCGTAGAATTGATAAGCTTTGACTAAAAGAATTAAATAAAAGGTATTTATAAATAGGAAAAATAAGTTTTTCATTTTGTAAAACAAATCATGAAAGTGTTTCGACCCAACCATAAATTCAACTTTAGCAGATAGATCAGGTCGTCTGTCCAGGATTTCTGAGACAGCTTCCATACTTTCCATCAATCCTTTTATTTGTTGGAAGGACGCTAAAAACTTGGCTTGGTCCTTGATGTCGCAGACGATGCTTGGCTTTTTCCCTTTTTTGCGGGAATCTACAGCTTGTACTGGGAATATATTCATTCGCTCAATTACAGGTCTTTTCAAGAATTTCCCTAGCGTAACGGTGAGCTGGTCCATGCGCGACAGTAGGTTTACTGGAAACAAATTAAAGTAGGCTTTCATGAGTAAAGACTCTAATTATTATTAACAGTTGTAAATTATCCACCATGTAGAAATATTACCCACTCACCTATCATACTTTCTGGTAAGTTTTTATGAAATTTCGCCCTGGTTTTTAAATCCGCTATCTCCATGAAATGCTTCAAGAAGTTGTGCTGGAGCACGATAATCTTGTCCATGGCTTTAATGTAAGCAGGGAAGTTGGCATAATCGGCAGGATCCTCATTCATATACCTGTATAAATTCGTGCCATGTACAATTAATCTTGAATATGCATCGTTCATCCACGGTTGCAGAACCTTCCACAGGTTCTGTGAGATTTTAACATAGGCAGGATAGGCGGCTTTGCCCGATGTTCTGCCACTAATACATTACGTATATCACAGACCCTTCATGTTCTGCGAG
>JAHZMV010006078.1:0-12636 GCA_027743765.1 Coecobrya sp. COE2
CGG
The DNA here is from genome assembly GCA_027743765.1 of Coecobrya sp. COE2. Lineage (NCBI taxonomy): Eukaryota > Metazoa > Arthropoda > Collembola > Entomobryomorpha > Entomobryidae > Coecobrya > Coecobrya sp. COE2. The sequence goes on from JAHZMV010006078.1 coordinate 4, forward strand.
TGCATGGCTCATTGCTAACGACATGAATGTACAGATGTGTGCATAATATATTGCACAACATGAACGTGTGCTTATTATGATTATTATTGCAAAATCAATTTAAATTATACAACAGTTAGTGTACTACTAGAGAACTACTAGTCAGTAAATGTGGAACATGATACTGTAAATGAATATACCTTGCAATGATTTTGGAAGTCCCCTGTTGACTGGAAGCAATGTGAAGCCAGTGTAAATATTTTATTTCTAAGGCACGGGTAGAACGCTCACAGAAAAACACTGGGTCACAGTCAAATGAGCAGCCTTGCAAACAATGCTGAATGCTTCTTTACGTTTAGCAATGGCAGTAGGAAATGGATCAATGCAGAGTAGAACCGGAAATGAGAGAAAGCTGACGTTGCCGGTGAGCTGAAAAGCGCGTTTGTTTCGTTTACTCACAAAATGGAGCAAGTTTTATCTATTTGGCTGTCTCTATTTGCTTGTTTAAATGCGTCGTCTACGTGTTTGTTCTACGTGCATGCACTATCTCAAATCTGGATGATTCGAGATGATGGTGGCGGTGTGCAAAATGCAAATCAAAATCACAGAATGAAAAGGAGCATTTTTTTATCATGGAAGAGTAAAATGTCAATGGAGTTGTTGTGCGTATTTTGCAACAGCGGCAGTAGCTACAAAGGTTGATTTGATCAGCATAATATACCGATAAATCTACTAGAATCCGATTGGAATGCCAATGAAATTTATGTACCGACGAACTTGTATGCTAGTTTTGCACTCTCACTTTGTATACAAAATTTGTTATTCCTTTTATCTCATCATCATCATTATCACCACCGTGCCAAACTAAAGTGTCATGTCAACCACAGACACAAGTCACCTTCTCTTCTACACTCAAGTGCTCACTTTTTATATCTTCTCTTCGAGTAAAACCCATAAATCAAATCCTTGTTTCTTCACTTTCTCCCGCACAGAAATGAGAAAATGTGAATTTCGTGTAAAGGCGTAAAGGACGATGACAAGTTTACATGTATTATCACAAATAACGGACTGACTGAATGAGCGCAAAATAATAACTTGAAAATATTTATAAAGATCACGCCATAAGCGCACTATCACTGCGATCAGAAGTCGAAGAACAAAGAAACGCCAAGAGGAACAAAGGTAAAAAAATATTTGTGTGTGTGGGACAGGTGTGTTGTTCCTAGTAGTATGCGTAGCTTTAACCAGACACAATGACAAAATTTGACTGATATTTTGCGTGCTTTCCCTAGACAGTTACGTACGTATGTACAGTTACAAGCTAAAACTCTGACTGACTCAACCTGAAGCTGAAGAATTGGAAGACCTTCACAAACTCACCAGAGCCAAACTGGTGTGCATTTTTATTCGACTGATTCCCTGAAAATGCTAAGAAGTCTCATTGAATTTCGACTAAATAATATGTTCCAAGGGGAAAAAGTCGTTTTTTCCTGACTTGCAAAAAATACACTATAAAATATCATGTGCTTACTTAGCACGTATTAGCAACGCTACAAACCGACCAGTGTATAAAATTAATGTATTATTATCGCAGCAGAAGTGGTAACTAGCTTCTTGTTGTACGCGTAGTTAAACTTTCTTATCCACTGTCCGAGAATTTGGCGAATATAATATATCTTTCTATGCGGGCAGGCAGACTGAGCCAGAGTGAGAGAAAGAGCACTGGCACCACTACCACCGCCAATTTGTGTACCTTGAACAAGAATGAAAGTTACTTTTTTATTAGTCTAATGCAACTAAGTAAGTACGAATATACATATACAGGCATACACCTAGAAACATTGATGCATCCATGTGAACTACCATGCCATGCCGTCACTATTACCACCACCAAACACCACCATTCTCTCTTTTCCCAACTCTTGAACTTATTTTTTTCCGCTTGTTTTTCTCCCAAAAAACATTCTTCCACACTAACATTGCTCTTACGAATGTACCACTTATATATGTACATGCATGCATTCAAAAACGACCACCGTCTTCTAGAGTAGTTAGGTAAGTGAGCACGGAATGTGCGGAGTAACGACTAAATACTCCACACACAGTTGAGCCAAAGATATAAAATATAAGTGGAGTAGCTGGCTTATTACGTAACGTGGCCTATATAAATTATACACATATTTTGTCATCGTAATCGTGATGTTGCTGTCGGTCGTTTCATTTGTTACAACAAACACATTATTATTATCATTAATGTATAACCACCTCATGTGAGTATAATGCGTACTTCAAGACACCAGACGACATTTTCATACGTTCCCTTTTTTTACAGTAGGCAACAAGATTGTATTGCATTGCATGAATTTCATTCTGTCAACTTTTCACAGTTTCATCGTCGTCCTTTATTACATCACCAACCAAGAAGGCTATACATAGACCGAAAAAGAAGTCACAGTGTTTTTCACACTGTTTCCCCCTCTCCCCAACAACAACAAATCCATTTCATCAAGGAAAAGGCATAATAAAAAATAAAGACGTTTCCTCTGTCGGAACGAGTGAGAGAGAGACAAGGTCTAGTGATATATTATGCAGGTTGGACGAAAAGCATACCCGCAATTTTTATACGCTTTCTGTCATCATTACCTTTTGATTAAAATGTATATAATCTAATAAAATATGTATCATGACTATGGAACATGCATATATAGATTTATATCAAGTACGTTCGGTCAATAAAAGTGAGTGAGAAAAAAAGAAAAGTCAGGAAAAAATAACTTTTTTTCTTGGATATATTCTTTCTTGGCACTGGTCACCACCACCAACACCGCCGTACCCTGCTTCTACCGTCACGGTTACATTATTCCGGCTCTGCAGCCGCTGATGATGACGATGATGAAGCTGATAGTGATGGCATGACTGGCCATGCTGCTTTCAGTTCGTGCGGTAGTAGATGATGATGACGGTGATGATGATGATATCCTATCAAAATAATGAGTAATACAGTAGTATATTATGTATTACAACAGCCATTCTAGTCTCTCACCGGAAAAAATGCCAGAAATGAATGATAAATTATGTATGTTATATCCTGCTATGTGCCTTTTCAAAAGTCGGCTACTTGAAAGTATCGTTTCACACTATCCAATTTTTTTCTCCTTAGCACTTGCCAAACTATAGGACACAGTGGCCATCATCAGGGACATCATTCATCCTATCCTATCCTTTTAGTGCCGATGATTATCACTGATAATTTTTGTATTATGTAAGTTTATACCTAAAGGCTTTGCTGGCGTAAAAACACGAAATGTCGAAAACTTAAATACAAAACGCTGAAATTGAAGGATGACCCTGATACCCAGCAAAACGACCATTTCAAGTTGTTGTCTTTTTGAAAAGCAAACAAAACAACACCTGCAAATGATATACAAAGAACAAAAAATGAAGCAGAAGAGTATTCAGCGCAGAGAAATAAATAAATAAATACGCAAGAGTAAATATAGTATATTGGCACAGGAAAGTCCTTTTTTTACTTTTTGTCTTGTTGGCATTGGTCCGAAACGCCAGTTCATACAATCGTGCTAACTTGTACATCGTCTAAAAGATAAACCTTATGCATTGGTGTTCCCATAAGGTAAGCCACATAGTGAAACACGGGAAAGCTAAAAAAAGTAGCATGCTATTTGCCGTTCCATGCGCCACGTCAAGGCAATCTATTTTTCTTGCGTTTTTCCTGATATACCTTTCACCAACTATACACATGTCATGTAGGCATCTATCTATAAATATACACATACATGACAAGAATGCACTGAGCAGGTATTACGTTTCCATCATTCCATCAAATCGCCAACATCTTGCTTGTTTCTCTTGGTTGGTTCTTGGTGTTCATTTTCACAGGTATCCACTTTACCTTTTACTTATGTCTGCTCGTAGATTTTATAGAGTGTGTGAATGGCTTATAAATAGATAGCAGATCAGTGGCTGAATGAATATACTTTTGAGAACGATGATCGGCTTTCTCCTTTTAACAAAGGAGGGGGAATGAGGGAGAGAGTTTACGCAAAATATGGGAAAAGATGTTGAAGTACGTATATACAAAAACATATATAATTGAACAAATATTTCATGGTATGCATCGTCGTCATGATGATCGTCATCATTATACAAAATATAAAGCGAAAACATTTTCGCTTTTATTAATATTTCCCTCGCTTGCTTTCTACTTCCTTTGTTATCCGTATCAATTTTTCTGCTTTTACTTTTTCTTCCAATTTCGTATATTATATGCTATTGTTACCGGTGTATTTGATAGAGAGTTGGCACAATACTATCGATAGTAAGAGTATTATGTTGTATAATGCTTGTGTAACTGACAATGAGTAAGTGCTATTAATAGAAAATTATCATCGTCAATCGTCATCATCCCTATCACTTCAGCATTCCAGAATTCTTTTGCTTTCACACTGTGCAATAAAAATAGTATCAGCGTTACATTTGAAGTCTGAATACTTTCCTAACAAGGATTTTTTGAATGTGTAATAGAAACGTGCCCTAGTAAAGACGTTGTTGTTGTAGCATTACCTATATAACTTGGAACAATACAATTTAATATCAAAATATACTAAAAGTTTAGATGACGATGGATGGCTGTTACATGGATTCTTTCCTGTTTGCGCGGAGATAAAATAAACGAGGACGAAAAATCTTTCCACCTTCTTGACATCGGGTCAGAAAATGAGGATACATGTATTATGTACGTATATCATTGTTACACAGTAAAATAAAAGCCGAAATCGTTATTTTGTAGAAATAGAAATGCTCTTATTTTGGGTGTGTATTTCAGTCGAAAATATTTCCATGTGCTTTCATTTCGCCAAATTGAAAATGTATCTGCTTACTTGAACCGTTTTTGTTTACATGGGCTAACGTATGTAACTTGAGGAATGTATCTCTGTTGTGCAGAATCGGCAGATCATACCATAATATTATGGTGATGGTTAGAATAAAAAAACAAAAGGGATTGGCATTTCAATTTTCAGATAAAATGTTAGCCAGTGGCAAACGTGAGCATGAAAATCAATGGATACCAATGTAGACTATGCTATTGCTATTTATTACTATTAGTATTGTTAAACAATGCAATGTGAACGAGATCCAAGTGGGCAATGCAGGAAATGTGAAAATTCCATTGGAATCTTGGCCTACTCAATTTAAATTGTACTAAAACAACATCAATTCTTTATATCCAATGTTTGCCAATCCACTTCTCCGTTCCTGTGCTCTGTGCCACTCCTGATTCTTTACACAACCACTCAATTGCTACTGCTGATGATGAAAAGGAGCACAGGAGAATATAAGGATGTTGATTGAGTATGGTAAATGGGTGATAGGTTGGAATAATGGTGCTCCGGGCTCTGACGATGATAATGATGAAGAGAATATTGACGGTTTATATAATGGTAAGGTGATTCCAAAATGTGAAATATAATATGAGCCCATTTTCTGTCTGATCAGCAAGTTCACAGCAGACATCGCCATCCACATCCTTGAAGCTGACAGTACACATGAGACAGGAAAGAACGATGGAGACACAAAAAGATGTTTTTGTTGGAATGCTTGTACCGGTGGAAATCATGACAAGATAAAGTTTGGAAGGTTTGCAAAACACATTTCAGCTTAAGTATAAATATTTTAAAAATGCAAGCTCAATTGTGATATATACATCTCTGGACATTTTCATGTGTCCTTATCTCTACATACTGATATTATACGTCACTTGAATGGTGAGTACGAAGAATGTGAATAAGAATGAATGAGAAAATAGTTTGTTAAGGGAACAAAATGAGGAAGGCGACGTGTCTACATTTACAATAATTTATTTGATTTTTCATTTGAAAACGCCGGAAGCACATTTTTCTTTTGCCATTTTCTCTCCAAACATTTATTTTGGTTTACCGTCTCCAAGCAAACGTTACGGCTGCTGTTACAGGCTATGCTATCATTCCAGATTCCTTTGGGCTTGGAATGGGATGGGACTTTGGGCAGTGTAGTCGTTCATTTGAAACCAAGGCGAACACGCCACGTAGTGCTAATCAGTGTACTTTCATACACCATGGTAGATAAATAAAACGAGCAAAAAATGTTGCCGTGACTGGCAGTGACATTTGCATCTGGCAACTGCCCTGCTTTTTGCCTTGAGCCAGCCGATAATAAATCCGAATGAAATATTTCGTACAATTTGGTAGTTTTGACAAAGACATATAAGAACAATAACAAGGATAGCTTCACACGCCCAACCAAAGTAGGCTGATCAAGATGAATAATTTCAAAGTTTGAGCCAATGTTTGTATTTGCATTATTCGAGATGATTAAGACGGTGGAAAGGAGTGTGCAATTTGAAGTTGTGTACGGAAGTAAAGATAGGATGTTATATGAACTGCGAAGAATTAAAAGTGAGTGAGTCATACGGGCGAAACACGAAGCGGAGACCAGATTGCATAATATTCTCTGTTAGTTACGTATGATTTTACAGTGTCAGCCCGACAGTCAAAATGGGCAAAAGTTTCATCAAGTGTTGCAAAATTTAATGACACGGTATAATTTGCCATGTTCTTACGAAATTCCAATTTTAACGCTATCTCAATGTCGTGTTTTATAATAAATGGATTATGAGGGAGATTTTATTATTATTATTTTTAAATTCGTTGTTTCCTAGTTGGACGTTTTGACGAGTAGTAAGCACATGAGCCAAGTTGGATAAACTTACTAATTTAGTGACACACAGAGCCAAAAAATTTGGCAGCGGCTCAAGAAAAAATCTGCATTTAGAATACATAATGTTTCGTCTTCTTATTTGGCAGTCTAAATTCTTGTATGTATTTTCATCATCATATCATCAAGGGGCGATTGGGCGATAAAGTGCAAGTAAATTAGAAAATTATTAGAAAATTGACTTCAGAAAGTGACTAACCTGTTTATTGGATTGTCTGTAAAAATCCTCATCCGGCGGTAACCCAGGCGGTCTCGCACTTCCTTTTCTTCTATCTTGACTAGTTGGTCGAATAGGAAGTTGTTGGGCTTGGCCAAATGGATGAGAGGAATGTGATGCGAAGGACGTGGTACTCGGACCTCCTAAAAAGTAGTGTGATCCACTTTGACTGACACTTGAGTGACCTCCTCCCCCTTCCGGATCTCTCTTCCCAGCAAATATCAAATGTGTCCTGTAGCCCCCTCGGTGATCACCATCCCCGTCTTTGTCTGTAGAGGTAGATGGAGCATTCTCTTTATTTCCAAACTTTTTAAACATCATCGCCATCTTTGCAACAAGTGGCACGCCAGGTGCGTGCGGCCTCTTTTTTCAATTAAATATGTGTGCGTCTATGCAAACGCACTAAATAATCAATGTATACAACAAGGCAAAAGAAAACAATAAGCCGATTTATCCTTGTTAAACCAGTCTGTTTGCTAATTTACACTTTAAACTCTTTTGTCTAATGGGCCCAAACATAAACCATCCATTTACATCCTCGGTTCATGATCCATTTACTCATCCTTTTTATTTTTATCACAGTAACAAATTGACATAGCGACCTGTGTTCTATTTTTAATCACAGTTCACGCGTCGCTTCGAGTTTGATGAAAATTAAAAACAGCATTTCTGTGTCACGAGAACACTACCACCACCACTTGTTTGGTTTTCATTTTCAGAGTTGACTCATCATCATCATTTCATCGAAATCATTTTTTCGCAACTACTACACATACATCCACCACTTTTACTGCCGATGTTTCCTTTACTATAGAATCCGCTTCATCAAACATATCTATAAAAAGTTCACACAGCGAGAAATGACAAAATGTGTGCTAATGATGATGGTTCTGATGCCAATAAACAAGTATAGACGGAAGCAGGTTGTGTTGGAGAGGAAAAGACAGGTTGTATAAAAACGACCAGCAAGGGAAAAGAAAATCACTTTTTCTTTAATGAAAAATAATATTAGTTTTTTTTCAAACTAAAAAGGATGTGTCTAAAATGAGAGGGAGAGAGCATATAAAAAGGACATTTAACCGGTTTGACGTTACGCTAACTTTTCACTACACCAGTTCCTTTGACTCTTGTCGCTGCCTATAAAACCAATGACGTCAATGAAAAAAGTCAAAGTAATTTTAGTAGTGAAAACACACACACATACAAGCGCGTGAAATGTAACATTAAATTTTGTATCTATTTTAGTCTCTATAAAGAGGAAGGAATTACATGTTTTGATTTTTTCGCAAAGCCTGCATTTTTGGTCTTTTCATGAGTATCGCAATACAATCATGTCATCGTCGTCATCCTCAAAACTTGAAGTCAGTGCATTTATCAGAGCACACGCACTTGAGTCTATAGAGAGAACTGCGACTTTATACCCATTATTCTCAGCAAAAAGAACGTAAAAAAGGGAGTAGCGATAAAAGAGAATGAGAAATTCAGACAAAAAGAATCAACGAGGGAGTTGAGCTTGCAAACATTTTTCTGCAATGAAAGAAACACTAGAGTTAACTAACTGCATACTAAACCAAGTAAAATTAACAAGTTTGGTCATAGTCTCATGCTTCTGCTATTACAACTACTGCCACTTCAGAAGGATTTACTACGTTTTTTATTCCTTTCCTTAAAACGGAAAATGTAATAAAAATTGTAGGACAAATTGCTTTATATATATATTTAGATATGATCTTTGTCTCTTTTTGTAGATGTTTTTTTTGTGTGAGTGTTATTATTGCTGAGCAAACCTTTACATGACGACGACAAGATAAAGATAATAATATGATGATAATACAAAGTAACATGAGAAAAAAAGAAAGGGAAGGACAGGATGGTAAAGCCGGAGGTCATATTATTCCCATCTTTTCATCATCTTTTCACTCATTCTTGGTAAGAAAAAAAAATAACCTGAATTTTTTTCTTTGCTCCTTTTTTAATGGAATTCATAAAAGGGAGTTGGGATGTGTGTGCAAAAGGAGAAGAAAATGATAATGAAGGAAGGAGAAAAGTGAAAGGGAAGGAGATAATGAAAAGGGAGGTATAAAAAGAAGTGTTTAAAGAGGATGAAGAAGAAGACGTACCAGTCTAGTTTCTCAACCACCAACTATAACTAAGTAAGTCACTAACGCAAGTAGTTTTACTTTGAGAAAATCTTTCTCCCTCACACTCAAGTGCGTTTCTTTATACCATCAACTTGAGCAAATTTACTCTGAACAAGTTTTGTAGACTTTATCATCATCATGATCATCATTAGCACATTTATCGCTGTCCGTCATTTTGTCTAGCGAGCACGGTCGTATTAAATGGTTAAAAGACTAAAGGAGTGGTAGCGGTGCTTACACCTTGCTAGCGGTACGTATTATTTCACTTGATGAGTGTTTCAGAGAATGAAATGAAAAATTTGCTTAATTTTCATACACATCTGGAATTCCCAAGAAAATTGAATAGATGCTCTCTGCTTTTTTATTCGAGCAAAGAGCAGAAAATAAAGGGTGCACACGTGCAACAACGGTGAAATGAACGCGGCGATGCTTTTTATTTCACGACGGCCACATGTGTCACCAATCACTTTTCTGCTCACAACCAGAAGATCACTCAACACTCCAGCTTATATATAATATCCTGGCTTACTCCTTCCTCATCAAATCATCATCCTCCCATCAAATCAACATTGCTCCTCACCAATTTACAGAACGTGTACTTAATTGGGAAGCGCTTTATTGAAAATCCTGCAGCCCTTAGTCACTGTCATCTTAATTATGACAATATGTGTAAGGCGGTTTGTGTGAGAGGAAAAACGGGAGCCAGGAGCAACCTGAGAAACGCCAAAGGTCGGCTTTCTCATCATCATGCTAAATCGACACTGACATCACAACTCATTTGCATTGTTTTTGTTTGTTTACAAATTGCAAAAAAATAAGTATAAAAAATGCGGTGACGAGCTGATGAGGAGTACAAAGAATTTATCTATTTGGAGCACACACAAAACAGACACATAAAACAAGACGCCACTCGGAGCACATATTTAGCACATCCGAAAGCTATTTTTCTGGTGCTGATGATGAGCACGATAATGCTAAGAAATGATAATGGGCTTGATGATGGTAAAAGATGATAAAACGGAATTTTTAAAATAAACTCTCATTATTTATTACGACTAGTTTCCTTTCTCTCATCTTTTTTTCTCTTTCCTTCCCACTCCGCTTTATCTTATTTTGTGTTGCGTCTCCCACCAGAGTGGAACGTCAACTGAAGAGGAATGTTGCAAAAATGAAATAAATGAAGGTTGTAATGTGATTTTTCTTCAGCCTTTACATTTCTACCGCTACCACCTCAGCATAGATAGATCTTTCTCTGTCCTCTTCCATTCTCCTCTCGCTGATAATTAGTTACAATTAGTGTAAATGCGGTTTAGTAATGATGTACTTTTCTCCTGCGGAAGCTATATATACTGCTCCTGCCGGTAATAAAACGCCTGATGATGATCTACTGCAGTGTGTAATGTATGGGCAGTGCAGTGGTGAGAGCGTGAGCCAGCCAGATTTTTTATTTGGCTTTACCAATATTAGTAGATATCGCATCCACTAAAATTATTATTTTATGTACCATCGCACACCGAAAATAAAAAGGACGACAACGGTGATGATGATGAGAAGGAGGAATGATAATGCCACTTGACTAGACAAAGTCTGCTCACAGCCTTGCACAACGTGCGTCTCTCGTGTCCTCCTGCCACGTTGTTGCTCCTGTTTTCCTCGTATGAGCGTTTAATGTAGTGTATATACATGTGGCGTGGATGAGGACGCTATGGTATTCACAACGACAATGATGAACAATAACACACTTTCAGCACGTTCCTCACATTTTGTTCATAAAGGAAGGAAGTGAGGAGACTCGATGCAACGGAACAACAGCCATCATCCTCATCAGTGGATTGGTAAAATAAGATACTCTTCTATACTTTCTGGTAAAAGTAGTGTGTGTCGGAATAGTATCCTCTTGGCTGTGAATGTGACATTATGAGCTTATGATGATGATGACGACATTTTTATAAAACAGGAGGATATATTATTAGTATACTTATTTAAACAAGGAAGAGAGCTCTCTTCGCTGAATCTCAAGCTTTTCCATTTCAAGTGGGTTCGTTTCTGTAGAGAAATAATGGTAGCAACAGGAACAACGGCAGATGCAGCTTTGAACGGTTTTTTTGTTTCCTCTTTTTAAATTAGAGCTGTTCGTTTTTTTAAAGCCTGTGTCCCCTGTTATATGATATGTAATATGTATGATGTGTATGATATATTTAAACTGTATACATAGCAAGGCACTCCTCCGTTTTATTTAAGATAGCTCTAATGGGAAATCCAGGGAACGAGTCGGTAAAGTACTCTAACATTATACTGTTTTTATGATATTAGTAGTTGATCGGTATAGTAGGATTGGCAATTCAAACGGTATTATTACCCGGTGGAAAACAGACAGAGAGATAGAGAGAGGCAGCCACGCCAGTTGCTATTAAGCAGCCGGGGCACATGGTTGGCAAGAGAAACGAAATAAAACTGAACAAGGACCAACGTTCAAGTGACACTGACAAGTCAGCTTTCTTTTGATAAGTATGAATTGAAAATTTTATTTAAGAAAGGCACATGTTTGCCCTGCAAATGGGGGTCATATATGCTGGTAGTCGGGCTACTTTGAAAGTTTAAAAAAATCTGGGCCGCTAATAATAAAGTAGTGTGCGACGTATCTTATGTATGTATGGTATTATCAAAATGTCCATTTCCAGACCAACCAACCAGGCAACGGAACTGCTTTGTGGACAGGACTGAAAGTGAAATATTGTAAACTTCACCGGTGGGTGTTATTTTCTTTTTAAAAAAATCCATTATTTCTGGACCCTCACTGTGAACTATTGAAGAAATACCGGTTCACTCGGAGCCGACCTTGATCAATCGACCGAATTGCTATTATGACAGTAACAATAATAAATAGTACTAAAACTGTTTGTAGTACTTTTACTAGTGGGGGAATAATAGTGAGCTTGTAAATTATTTATGGTCGATGACGACAACGACGACAACGCTGATTATGGTGGTTGAGTTATTACAAGTAAAAGTATAACCAGTGGACTTTATTGCATACCACGGCATTATATTTTATCCATACCGGAATAATTAACAAATGAATGTCTTTGTCACTGATTATGACTATAGTGACCATCATCAATTTTATATAGTACACAAATAAATACTTACCTAGTTACTACAGAACGGACGTAGAAAAAATGGCTACCTTGAATTGCATTTCAAAACGTGGCTAAGCTAAACACAAAAAAAATTGCTTATTCTTTCTCTTTGAACAACTTTCCACAATGTACCATGTATTTTAGTTTATATATATGGATGTATTAGTATGCATGAAAATGTGCTACCTACATTCCCTACCCGTTTACATTCCGTATTTTTTCAATAGGTAGTTTCTAATAAAAGTAGTTTCTTTCATTACAGACGGGAGAAATAATGAACAACGTAGCATAGCCTGCTTGGGCGATACCCGCTTTCATATATCGTGGTTGAAGGTGCAGCATGAGAAACATGCAAACGTTGTGCATCTCAACTTGAGAAACATGC
>JAHZMV010006079.1:0-15169 GCA_027743765.1 Coecobrya sp. COE2
CTCAAAATTTGCCCACCAAGACCCTTCGATATTTTATGGGAAGCTCCCCATTTGTAGTCAGAGTGTAATAAATCCTTCAAAAACCTTGGAGGTTGTGTATAACTTGGGGAAACGGTTAATGATTGAAGACTTCCCATATACGCAGAACTAATGACCAGTCCGTACATCAACCAGGTTACATAAATCATTTTAGATGATATTCTTTTCGGTTCATTGAAGTGCTGGCAAGCGAGATAAGTCCATAGCCAAAAGACTTGTTTCCAGAAATTTGTGCAAATTTCTTCAAGACTTTTGCGAAGAGTTTGTTTCGTCTTCTGTTCACATATCGAAATTGTAATTGAAGATACAACAAGGGAACAGATAACTATCCACCAGACATTAGAATGCAGAGCCGTGTATATTATTTTCCACGTGTAAATTTTCTTGGGCTGCCAAGTCACAAAATTCATGATTACGTATTCAACTGTTCCAACAAAATTGACTGCTTGTATTCGTTGACCTGAGATACCCATTGGCATTGAATAATCCGCTATGTTGTATACGATGTCGCCCATGCAACCTAAGAAGATCAAACGACCAGTGGAATTAATCTTTTAAAATTTCTATTCAATCTTAAGTTACCTATTGCCATTTACCTGTCCAAGTTCCATTTTTTAATAATCCACCTGTGGTTGCACAAGGTCGAGCAACGTAAGTAAAGTTGAATTTCCTCATTAGCAACTTTAAAACCTCCACGTGATACCCACGTTTGTAGCGATATCCGACGCCTCTCACATATTCCATTTCCATTGACTTGTCGAAATTAGTCGGGCTGACTGCACGAATTTGGAAATGTTGCAAATTTTTCGTGTAGTCTGGAAATATTTGCACAATGGTAGTTCCTGACCTCAGTTGTACATTTCTAATTCTTTGGTTTGCAAGACAACAAAAACAATGTGATTCTGCTATCACATTAATAATTTTTCTATTAACTCCTGTTGCAAACCGTATTTCCGTAATTGTTAAAAAGTACCTTAGATAGTTGCCTAAGGATGATTTAAGAATTTCTGACGAGGCAGATTTTGAAAATGAGAGGAATACGAAATAATCTTCGTCTCTTCTTGCTAACTCATTTTCAATTCTGGTGATGTTCTTTATGAACTGTTCAATACAATGAAATTTATCTGCTGAAGTTACCACCGAAAGGATCAATTGAATTGGCGAGGTAAATCTCAAAGGCTTAGTTGCCGTTGAGCGATTGTTTATGACATAAAGTGTATCACTCAACTTTAGTGTAAGAAGCCGATTTTGGGAAATGAAATATTCCATATTTCTGATGACGTCGGCAGGCATACTAGTTGTCACCGTATCTATTATCAAAGCTATTGAAATTTCTTCAAAATGGGTGGTAACAAAACGAGAGAGAACTTTTACCGCACTTTCTTGAATATGAGAATCAATGAATTGCAGATTAAACAAATTTGTAGACATAATTAAAATGATGAAAATTCTAAATACTCTCATGTCTCTTGTAATGAACTAAGGGATTGTCCGAATAAAAATCGAAAATTTCAAGAACGTATGTCTAACCGGACTTCCAGATTTCCAGAATGGTTTAGGAATTAACTCGGAGAATTTTGGTATATTATGTGCCCAAAGGAAACTAAGCAAATATTTTGGAGTAGACGATTTTGTAGTAGAAACTGTCGAATGTTTAATGTAATTAATTTTTGATAATATCATGTTGGAGAACAATTAACCTTTGGAAAATTGGTCAATGTAATTTAAAAACTTACCTGTTATAAAACAGTCACGATATTGTTTATGAACAAAATTACCAGCTATTTCTCTGACAAGCGAATATATAAATATGAAAGTTAAGAAAATTCGAGCAATTCACCACATTATAAATGGAAGATGTAGCATGTTGGTAAAAAGTTTAGTAAATTATGACCCAATTTCTTGTACATGTTAGGCTGAAATACAAAATCTGGAGAAATAATTCGAAAATGGGCAGATAAGTATTGCCAGCAATTTAGCGCATCACGCAAATAATATTCCAAAAGTTTCGGAAGGAAAGAAGTTTTTTAAACTTCAGTGATAAATTTTTGTAATAACACGAAACATGAATTTGTATTATTTAGTAGAATAATCATACGAAAGTACTGATAATCATAATTGTGACGAAAGAACTCAATAACTAAGAGCGTAAACGAAACCATACGATGTATAGTGAATACTGTCAATTGGCGCTAAATACTTATGTTCATTATTTTTAAACTATATTAAGTCGGTAAAACACATAACCTTGAAATTATATTTTATGTAATTAAATGTTCCATCAAAACTTAGTACTAGATTATTGAGTTAGTATATTCTTCTTAGCTTGTACCTAGCATCTCCGTTTCTAGGAACAAACAGAAACACGCAAATAAATATAGCGACAGAATGCGAGCTTTCAAACACATAAAAATATGCATATATGTGAATGTAAAATCTGCATTATTCACATAACTAGTAAATTTATTAATTATAATTTTTAAACCTTTAAATTCTTACGTCAGTTACACAGCACCAAATATTATTGGAAATATTTTGATCCCAAATTCATGAATCGTAAAGCAGAAAGTTATTTAGCCTCATGGTGAGGTAGGCGATGCGACAATATTTTATTATTCTATTTTGTGCAAAAATTCATTGAAAATTACTATACTGAATCCACGCCACAATCAATTGATATATAATTTGTAACTTAAGTATTTGAATTAGATTTTTCAAATCGAAAATGAAATGCTGTTTAAGATTATGCACTCACAACAATTATTTTAAATTGAGTAACCAGTGGTTTTTTAATTTGCGATTTATTTAATTCAAGCTTGCATGAATATTAGCTTACTAATAATAATTAGTTTGTTGTATATAATAATAACTAAGTAGTAGTTGATATTATGGAACGTAAATGAAAATCAAAGTTCCGGTGTTACTAATAAATCTGATATGCTTTCTACGACAAAGTATCTCAAATAGCCACGCTAATAGAGAAAATATCATTCCAACAGTAAATATCATAAAGCCGCCTATAACTGCATTCAATGGCAAAGGCCGTGGTCCTTTCTTACGTTTTGCAGCTTTAATTTTTAAGTTAGCTTTTACCTCCTTTCCATAGTAATACCAGTCCAATTTGCGCATTTGATGCATTAGTCCCATATCAAAGGCAGTAGAGATTACACGTCTGAAATGAGTTTGAAATATTTCCCGCTTTCTAGTAATTTGCCCAACAGGAAAGCTATACACTTCGTCCAATGATTGTCGAAATGGATTTTCACCGCGTTCTCCTAAGAGGTTACCATAGAATTCAGCAATCACTGCAGAGTGAAATGTAGCATACGGTTCTGCTAGAGTCGTCTCATATGATGTTAGATCGTCATCATAAGAGTAAAACTTTGCTAGTAATTTTTTGACCACTGGGTTCCAAACCGATTTCAAAATTTGTCCACCAAGACCTTTCATTATTTGGTGTGAAGCTCCCCAACGGTAATCTGAATGCAGTAAGTCATTTAGATACCGTGGCGGGCTGGTGTAGCTCGGGGAAACGGTTAACGCCTGAAGACTGCCTGTATAAGCCCAACTAATAATCAGTCCGTAGACCAGCCAAACTACGTAAATTATTTTTGAAGTAATCATTTTAGGTCTGTTGAATTCCTGCCAAACAAGATAAGCACAGAACAAGAAAACTCTTTTACAGACGCGATCAATATATTCTTTTAGGGTAGTTTTAAATCGACATTCGCAAAACGACATTGTTAGAGATGACGCAAGAATAGACCAAAGAACCATCCACCAAACATTTGGATGTAGGCCACAGTATATAACTTTCCAAGTGTAAAATTGTTTTGGCTGCCACGTTACAAAATTCATGATTACGTACTCAACGGTTCCGACGAAATTGACTGCGGCTAGTCGATGACCATCAAAACCAATAGGCATTGAATAATCAGCTCGGTTGTACACAATATCTCCTATACAACCTAGGAAGACAAGCAAACCTGTTTAATTAATTTTCCGGTTTAAAAAAAATTATCAAAATGGTGCCACTGCCCACTTACCTGTCCAGGTTCCATTTCCTAATTTTATACCAGTGGAGGCACATGGACGGGCAACGTAGCTAAAGTTATATTTTCGCAATAACAACTTGAACACTTCTGCATGATACCCACGTTTGTAACGATAGCCGACATCATTCACGTACTCCAATTCCAAAATTTTGTTAAAGTTCATCGGGCTGACAGTACGAACTAGGAGGTTTTGCAAGTTTTTAGTATAGTCCGGAAATATGTTTTCAAAGGAATATTCTGACTTCCGTTCTACATTTCTAACCCTTTCACTCTCGGGGCAACAAAAGCAGTACGAATGTGCAGTCAAATTAATACCTCTATCATTTCCAGTTTCTTTAATGACTAGAAAATATCTCAGTTGATTGCCTAATGTCGATTTAAGGATTTCTGACTGATCAGATTTGGAAAGTAAAAGGAATACGTAATAATCCTCGTCCTTTTTTGTTAATTCAATATGACCTTGTGTAAACTCTTCAATAAAGTTTTCAACATAGAGTGCATTAATGTCTGAAGTCACCACGGATACGACCATTTGACATGCTGAAGTAAATTTCAACGTCTGAACAAATTCATTTGTTGAACGGTTTGTAACATTGTTTCTTAATTTTAATGCATGCATACGATTTTGGAAAATCAAATATTCTGTTTGACTGACAATGTTTGCACTCGTATCATTTGAATGCCTATCGGTGATTAAAAGGATTGAGGTTTCTTCGATATATGCCATAATAGCACTTGAAATAAATTCGACTGCACTTTTAGGGATTAGGGCATATATGTTGTGTAGATTAAACAAAATTGTGCATGTAAGCGCCAAATTCCTTTTTTCTAAAACACGCATATTTTGTTACAATCAGTATAATATTATTTTGGGAAAATTCAAAAGTGGAATGATTCACACAATAGATGCAGCAGAATTGTCAGAATGCAAAAATGGAAACAAAATAACAAGGTATAATGGAATGGGTGAGATATATCCGACACCCTTCACGTACTCCATTTCCAATATTTTGTTATAATTCCTTGGACTAACTGTACGAATTTGGAGGTTCTGCAAATTCTTCGTGTAGTCTGGAAATATTTGCTCAACTGTGTTTCCGGCTTCAAGTTGTATAGTTCTAACCCTTTCGTTTACGGGACAACAGAAGCAATAAGTATAAGCAGTCACATTAATGCCAGTTGTGAAACCAATTTCCATTAATGTTAGAAAGTATCGTAAATGAGTGCCTAGTGATGATTTAAGAATTCCCGACGAGGCATATTTGGAAAACGAGAGGAATATGTAATAATCCTCGTCTCTTCTTGTTAACTCATTTTGATGTGGAATAATAATTTCTATAAATTTTGAAATATAATTGAAATTAATTTCAGCTGTCACAAACGAAGCAACCACTTGACATGTTGAAGTGAATTTCGAAGGCTGACTTAATTCTCTGTAATCGCGATTTTTGATATTATTCAAATTTTTCAGTTTTAAAGGAAACACTCGGTTTAAGGAAATGAAATATTCTATCTGTGTTATTGTGTTAGCACTCATCCTACTCGTTGCTGTATCGATAACTAAAACCATTGATGTATGTTCCAAGTTAGAGTTAATTATCCGAGAAATAAATTCTACCCCACGTTTGGGAACCTTGGAATTCGCGTCTCGTAAACTAATCAAGATTGTATACATAAGCAGCAAACCGCCAATTTCCAAATTCCGCATATTAATCAGCAATGTGATAAATTAGTTTATTAGAAGACATCGAGAGTAGAATATCCCTGAACGACATACTTCCAACTGGACTTTTAGCAACTTTGAAAGGTAACATAATAAAAGCCAACTGTAATTGTAATAATATCAGAGCTGCAAGTAATGCTGCAATGAAGATGTCATACATTCTAGATGGTTTATATATTTGGAAGGGTACAAAATTTACTCCCACACAACCCCGGCAGATATTCTGACATAACTTACAATAACAAGTTTTAACGATAATTGTCAACAAATAGCTGTTACGAATATGTTGACAAGTCTTTCAAAGATATTTATTAACGTTTCTAAATGTCAAACACAAATAGTTTCCTTACTGTTTATAAATAAGTCCAACCAAAGGATCGGAAGTACTTAAATAAACAAGCCAAAAACTTCCGAAATTTGGAGACAATGAACAGACTATGAAGTAAAATGGAAGAAT
Source organism: Coecobrya sp. COE2 (assembly GCA_027743765.1). Taxonomy (NCBI): domain Eukaryota; kingdom Metazoa; phylum Arthropoda; class Collembola; order Entomobryomorpha; family Entomobryidae; genus Coecobrya; species Coecobrya sp. COE2. The sequence continues at coordinate 6,275 of JAHZMV010006079.1, forward strand.
TATTTCGAGATTATGTAGGTAAGGAATGTAAATAATATAATGGATTTCATCACGAATGTCTGAATGATTGGTTATGCAATAGTTTGAAACTTGGCAGCTCATTCTGTTACGGAATAAAATAAAATGTCAGATATAATTTCTTTTCCCAAAAGGTATTATTTTTTTGGCTGGCATGTTTACTTTGCTATTGATAGATAGTACTGATTTTTGGATGGAACTTTCTTTACCATTTTTAGTTTACATCGATTTTCCAGTTCATTACATTAACTCTACATCAAAAAGAATGTAATCTTGAATCATGCCGGTTCATTGTCTTCTCGATTGATATAAAACACACACTTCACTTCAAGGCAACCAAAGGAAAAAATCAGCATTCATTCTGGAATTTTTTAATGAACTTTTTCGCAGCGGTTTTGGGGTTTACACTTTAATTTATTCCCGTCCCATTTCGCTATTGTAGTTTTTGATGTATTGCAAATAGTGTGGACCTTGTTTGCTGCAAAGTTGTGTTTGGTTTAAATCACTTTGTGGCTTTAAAGGTTTCCCATTTTTGTTCTCTTCAATCTTGTACATTGTCATTGTGGCTTCAGTATTGAGCAAGATGCATCAGGCGGCAGAAAATCTCAAACAATACAGGAATGAATGCCGAAGCAAAGTATGTCTTTATTTTCATAGCCTAACCTCCAAAGCAGAAAAATGGTTGACAAGAATAAAATACCTTATTCCATTTGGTTGGAATCAAGCACATAATTTTTCCTTTGGGTTTCGATGTCGCATCTTTCGGAGAGCTCATTATTATTGTTACAAAATGAGTGCTCGTGACGGACCAAATAGAGGCTGAAGTATTCAGGCGCAAGCCAAAGTCGTTTGTCTGATTTTCGAACTCGTTTTGAACCTTACTATTTTTTCATTACATTTATGCTCAAAAAAATTGTTTAATAAGTTTTTCGCCGCCATAGGGTTATAAAATTCAACTAAATTGTTAAAACGTTATCCAGGAAAAAATGCATTGCTACTATTTTCATCCTGTTTCGTCTAATCAGAATCACGAAAAATATTTGCACGTGGTCACACATTGGATTCTGAACTACATAAAATATTTACGTTTTGCTAGAGAAATCATTTCTAACAACTAAGCCAAATGCCAGCATAAATAAAGTAACGATTCTTGAACAGTGTTGCCAGATGCCGTTTTGTTTATACGTACATAATTTATTGTAGATAAAAAATAAATGAGTTTTTAACAGATACGAGGGGAAAACGTATGCTATAGTCAAGTTTGGAGAATAAGATTATAAAGTCTATACTATAATCCAATCATCACCCACTTCATCATAACAACAACATCATTTGTTTCACTTTCCTGAAAACTATTCAGTTCATTTATAAATCGTTCGGTCGTTGCTAATCTGGTAGTGTTTTACTTAAGCCATAAATAAAACCTTATCATGATTCAATCAACTCCTCCACATAGTATCCCCATTTCTCTTGATATTATGTGCGACGTACTCGATAGCAATTTTAATTTTATGATTTGTTTATTTTTTTGTTTAACGTGAAGAGTGTTTGTACTTTGGCAAGTTCCATATAAAATATCACACTATAGCATTTTATAAGTTCAGTGTTTTTCTGAGCATGTTCGACAGCTGCATTCAGTCACCAATTTCGAATTTGATAAGTTGCTGCATAGGCATAAGTGCAACATAGTGCGTGAAAGTGAAACAGGCATAGCATGCCAGCAAATATACACTCCAATTCTCAAAATTGTCAATCAGTATTGGCAGAAATATCAAAGAAGCTCAGCTTTGATACGTGCAGTGCATTAGAAATTTGAGAGAGTTATCAAAATGTAGCTGAATAATAAATTTCTACACTTTTAAATATTAAATTGTATCAATATGGCATGCATTGTAATCAAAAATCTTTCATGGAGAGACCGTGTAAAGTGTGTTGCTTGTGTTGACGTGGTAGCTATATAAATATAATATTCCAAATTAGTGTGCATTTTTTCAACATGTTTATTGAAGCTTCTGTGATTATTAAAAAATTATAGATATTTTCTACTTTTGCATTGGTTTTCACCGTTACTGCAATTATTGTTTTGGGAACAATTGGGCTTGTACGTGGAGTAACTTTACGTAGAGAAGGTAAAGCCAATCAGCAAAAATGTTTTTAAATAAACTGAAGCAATTTTAAAATAAATTCATAACTTTTAGATATCCTAGGAATTTTTGGCTGGATATTTCTCATTATCTCTTGTTTCCCCCATATTATAACTTTATGGTCGGCTTTGATGCTGCACAAGGCAACAAAATTGGTAAATATTTAAAGTTAATTATCTCTTTGAAATTTTGCTGAAAGATCTTCGTTGTTGAGAATTACTTTTGTATAATATTTTAGTGCGTGAAACCAAAATCAGCCGAAGAGAACGCAAAAGCATGGCTTTACGTGAATATCATCTTTGTCTCCTGGACGGCTGCCATTCTCCTTGTGAACATTTTAACTATAAGCATTGTACTCTGGCAATGTGTTTTGTTGGTTATTCTTCTGCTTTTCCGTGGATGTCTGCTGTACGTTGTGGGGGAATTTGTGCCCGAGCTGGAACAAGCCGGCCGTCACTCTAGATACGCCCTATTCTAATCAGGGTGTCATGCGTTAATAGTGCTCTACTTTTATATTTATATTGTAGTAAGTGTATGGCCACATCTTTTGATGAAATGTCAACTGAGGAATATAATAAAATATAATGTCAAATGAATAAATAAAGCGCAATTTTTTATAAACAATGCACTGTTGGCGATATCATTCTACCATATTTATAGTAATCTAGAACACAATATTTTAAAAAAGCACGCTGTCGAGGAAAATTGGTTTTTTGTCATAGAAATTTGTAGCAAAATTGAGATAACTTTGTTAGGTATATATATATATTCACATGATCCAGAATGCTGGAAATAATAAACACACATAACCTGCAGATCATAGCTTCCAAACATGTTTTGCAGGATTATGCAGATCTCTACATATTCCTCCTCCTGTATTACATTTTTTCATAAAAGAAAGCATTTTTGTGTAAAATACGAGCAGATGACTAGATTTATTTGCAAAAGGGTAACAAAATAAACATTTGAAATTGACACAGTTTCGAGTATCTATTGTGTGTGCAATAAATCTTGTGCATACAAACAAATAAATGCTCGGTGAAAGAGACCCGAGAAAATCAAGCAGCCACCTTTGTAAGATGGGTGTACAGATTAGAGACCCAATAAATGCACACTATGTTGTACACGTCCCAATTCTTCTTCAACAAAATCTACTTTGATTTTCTTGTGAGAATTAAGCTGTTTTGAATGATGGTTTTATTACGTCTGCACGTCAACTTCTGCAAAAAAGTATAACTTTTCTGCCACGTCTGGTAACCAGGATTTAATATTGCTACTGCTATTTTTTCATACTGTTGAAAAATGTTTATGCTTAGCATCACAAACTCATTGTTTATGGTTTGTTTACCTTTCCTGCTTTTAAACAGGCGTTTAAGTCGCAGTTTTCACGGAGTAGAACAATGGCTCAATTCATTTCAGTGGAAACGGGACTGTGCATTAGATAGAAAAATTACCAGTGGTATTATTACGAATTAAAAACAAATAACAAAAATGGAAAACTTAAAGTGGAGATTTTGTGTTAGGATAGTTACTACAATTGATATGGTAAAATTTTATACTCAAACTTATAATTTAGGTGACAGTTTTTAAAATTTTTGGAATTAAATTTTAGGCGCTTTCGTATCTAGGATGTGTTGCTGGATTAATATATGTACCAGTGGGATACATTTTTATTGTGTCACCAGGATTGCATCAATGCAGAGAAAATCCACGCATGTATCCTAGCCATTGTAAAGGTATGTCATTTGTGCATACAATTCTTTCGTAAAAATAAATTCTTTTTTTCAAACATAATTTTTGCCCTGTCTCTAGATGACATTATTATGACATTTGGGGCAACAGTGGTTATCGCCGCTTTAGTAACTTATGTCACTTTTTGGGCTGCATCTGAGCTCCAGAAAGCTACGAAAATGGTAATGTATTTTTTTATTATGGCAAATTATGTACTCCTACTGCACCAAATCTGCTAATAAATTAACTTATGAATTCTTCCAAAATAATTTACAGGAGTCTGATCCAATCACTGCTCAAGAGAATCTCTATTCTTGGCTCATCGCAAATGTCATTTTCAGTACTCTTGTAGTGCTAACAAAGATAGATGCACTATATATGGAAGCGTTTATATTTATAATTATTTTTCGCATTGTTGTAATTTACATTGTTCTGAAATACTTGGGAGAATTGGAAGATATGGCATGGGGATATGATTATTGACAGTATAATTATCAACTTTTATCTTCAACTATTATTACTATAATAATTGTAATATTTAATTCAGTACAATGCATTGTACATACATTGCAATTTAGTGATTAAAAATAATTTACAAGAACGTGGGCGAAATTATTATGAATATTATTTTGTGGCATTCCCTGCTTTAATATTTCCATTACACATTCTGTTTTACTAAATCGGATTTCTTTTCAACTTCAAAGAGATGCGCAGATACCGAAACTTTATTGTTTATGGTTTGTTTATCCATTGCGAAAACAGATGAGCAGATAAATATTCATAAATTCATATTCTGTCGGCGTGATTTTGGTTTATTTACATTTATGAATAAATCTACTCCTACATCTTTCTCATAACTTTAAACAGAAAAATTTGAAGATGATTACCACATATATCCTGATTCATTTTTCGGCTTGCTGCACAAGGAAAACTAGTATATCATCCCAAGTCGATTAAAGCATTTCCACAAAAACTGCATTCGTATTTCATCCGAATTGCGGACATTTTGTAACATTTAAGTATTCTGGTGTGCGTTAATTAAAATAATTTATTCCTTTAGTCGAAATTTCATAGTCTTCAAAAAATGGCCAGTATTAAATGGAGAAACTATGTAAAAATAGTTGCTATAATTGACTTGGTAAGTAACCTCGAATGACGCATATTAGTTAAAAATAATATCTAATCAAATTCAAAAAAAGAATGTGAATTTATTTTAGGCCCTTTCCACGTTTGCTTTGGTTCTTGCCGTTACTGCAGTTATTGTTTTGGCCACCACTGGACTTGTAAGAGGGATATCCATGGACAAGAAAGGTATATGGAATAAATCACTTTGCCAAAATAATTTTTTAATAATAATTTTTATACCGATTTTATTCCAGACATATTTCGCATCTTCCGTTGGATATTTATTGTAATTTCAATTTTTCCACTTACTATAATTTTCTGGTCGGCTCTAATGCTACGTAAATCTACAACACTGGTAATCATATTTATTGAATTATTATTCAATAATCTACAGAATAATTTAATCAAAAAAAATTATTGTAATATTTCAGGATGTCCGACCGAAATCAGCAGCACAAAAGGCAAAAGCTTGGATTTATGTGAATATCATCTTCTTTTCATTGACAGCTTCTCTTCTCCTTGTGAACATTTTGACTATAAACATAGTTCTCTGGCAATGTATTTCTTTGATTTTTCTTCTCCTGTTTCGTGGATTGTTACTCTACATTGTGGGGGAATTTGTTCCGGAATTGGAACGAGCTGAGGAAACTTGTCGTCGCCAATCTAGATATGCTTTATTACATCTAGCGTTTTAGTTGTTTTATTTATGTCGTTCCCATCAACAATATTGTATGCAATGACCTTTCTCAATATTTTGTGTGCACAAATGTCTCCAAACTTTGTTTTTGTCACACTGCGAGCATCTGCCTACATAAAGGAAATACAAGTATAAACAAAATTACTCAATTGTTGGATTAAAAAATACACCTATTATTTAAACTGCATAAATTTTTACTTCACATTTGAATTCGTGCATATTTTCTTTTGAAAAACAGATGTTCTCACAAACTTCTTATTATCCAATGAAACCAGCTGTCGATTTTATATCTCCCATTGCACTGCATGTGTCAGTAGATAAATAAACATACAACTAGTAAAAATCGCACAGTTGTTCTTTTTTTAAATATTCTTTTTAACTGAATGAGATATTGCTTCTGGATTTTTAATATGTCAAACAAAGTACTATCTGAATATGAAAACGGAAGTGTCTATGCAGTCTTTAATTGGGCAACACTTAGTTCTGCAGTACTTTCAGAGAGAAACACTCATTGACTCTTGTTCATTACAATACGTTTTACATTAAAATTGCTCTTATTTTTCGTAATTGTATCTCTGTCTCATAATATGGATAAATTCAAGTGGAGATCCATTGCCAGAATTGTTGCTTACATCGACTTGGTAAAGGCTGAAATATAGTTTTAAAAAGAATTTATTATATTCATTGTGAGTCAATTTATATTTCATTTTATTTAAAGGTTATACCGTGCATTACATTAGTTGTTATACTTGTTATACTGGAAGCCGTGAGGAGGACGAGGACTAGTGAGGAATATTCAAGGTCTTTTGATTATACAGGTACACATGCATAATTATACTCTTGTCTTTACTTTAGAAAATTAGAGTTAAAAACTTTTAAGTTGGATTAGGTCTATCTTGGATTGTTTGGGTACTTGTGATAATTCTAATCCTTGGAATGTATGCGTTATCGTTATGGGCAACCATTATGCTGCTACATGCTACAAAAGTGGTACGTGGTAATATTAGGTATGCTGTTTCTCATTAATTTTTTTTAAAGCTAAAATATATTTTTTTTGCAGGGCGATGACCCAATAATGGCATTACAAAAGGCAAAATACTGGTTAACAATCAACACGATTTTTCTAGCAGTAGCCATAGTGACGCAGATAGCTGTGCATCAATTTCTTGAATTCATGTTGCCACTTGTCATCCGAGGAGTATTTATATATATTGTTCGCGAATTTGTTAAAGAAGTAAAATGTACTTGTTTCCCAACATCTATAGTTTAATATTTGCTTTTTACTGTGCAATGAATTACACTTCAAAATAAAATAGTAACTTAATTTCAATTTGTCAACTTCAAGAAGAATAGTTTCTGTTGTAAGACCATCTACAGTTGAGCATTCGAATAAAAAATTATTCACGATAAGTATTTCACGATACAATTGAAAGTTAATGATATTCGACGACGATAAAAAGAGACTTGTATGCTCAAAATATCTGCACTTCAACTCACAAGGGAATGATGACTGGAAAGCAAGCTATTTTGGAACTTCCTAAATTATACATTTTTTCTGGACTCGGAAATTTTAATAAAAGCAATCATAAAAAGTTAAACCTACCATAACTTAAATTATTATTCTATTATTCACGATTATGTTCTATAAATATTTAAATTATGGAAATTGAAAGAATATTGAACATTGCGCTAAATGTAAAATATACGTCAAGCTATGCTAAAATTATATTTAATAAGAATTGTACTTATAAGCATATTATATGTACATCCATATATCCGATCCAATTATTCATTGTTTAATTAAAATAATCACGAGTAGATTCGCATCTAATAACTACTATTAAATAATGGTATAAATTAGAAATCAAAAGAGCAATATTACATTGATAGTGTAATCAAATATATTACGAAAAAAGTTTGTTTTTGTTTCTTTGTCAAATGAAGCCGATCCGTAATAAAATGATATTGGCCGTTGAGCACGGAGTTGCTTTTTCCATAGTTTATAATTTAAACCAGGGACGAATCCTGTATCTTCAAATTTCTCCCACGACCGACATATCCTTCTAGGCCAAATTACCGTTAGCAATTGCCTACTGTACTCGTTACATTTTGCAATTTTAGGAAGCGTTTGTAAAATTGTTATATAAACTGAACCAGCTTGAATACACATTAACACGTACATGTTTGCATCAAAGATTTTCCATCCTAAGATAACAATCCATGCATCAAGTACACCTAAGATGAATCCAGCTCCCATTAACAAAGCAGCAGTATTCCTCATTGCACCCAATCCTATTTGATTTATGACCTGCAATCCGACATACAGCCTCATGGAATCATTGCTTGGTCGCATTCTGCCAATTATTTGGAGACAACTTGAGTAGATATTGAATAATGAGATGGCAGGAAGCAGAAATGCCGTGTTGGATCTGCATGTTTCAAACGCACACAGTTGATAACAAATGAATCCAACACATGTACAAATCGCACCATATTCAGAAAAGGCTATGCTTTTTCCGAACAGAAGATATATCGGATCCGATTTTGAAATTACAAAGATTAATACGCCGACAGATGCAAGAATGAATTCAAACACGACAAAATTGTTCATTACTAATCCCATTAAATCTTTGGTTGTATCTCCATTTAAAAATTTCCTAAATTCTAAAAAAAGATACTTTATTACGTAACAGTTGTAAACCTATGTTGTTATCTATATAATCACGACCTACCTTGGATTACAATCTTCGCATATGACTGCTGGAGGGCGTAACCCAATGGCCTGATATCTTGTCTTAGGCGTCTGTCAAACATCAGAAGATGGTTGTAGCACTGCTCAAATAATTCATTTCCTTGACTCATGATTAGAAAATTTAAGGAAATGGCTATAATCAATAAAGCTACAAAAATTAAATTGAAAAGGGCGAGAGTGAACGGAATTGAGCTATCCCATGACATAAATTTCAATACCACTACAGACGCAAATATTGGCAACAAAACTATCATATTAATTGTGGAAGCATAAAATGCAAACAACTTTTTATGACTAGTTTCAATAACGAATCGTTCCTTTTTCAAATCCATCTTGAGTTTGTGTGGATATGTGTATTTACAGAGGAGCTTGTCGTACAACATGTACGCCTTCCAGTGTAATGGGGTTGCCATTTCAGATTTACTTGA
>JAHZMV010006080.1:0-41261 GCA_027743765.1 Coecobrya sp. COE2
CACCACTTAAAAACATTTTGTGACAAGGAAAACCAGTGCCGTCCGCTGCAATAATTTCAAAATCCGAGAAGATTGCGTCGCTGAGTAACTTTCTATTCACATCCGTGGCCTGATGTTGAAAATTGTTGATATGGGCGTAATCCATAATATTGACGCAAACTGATACAGAATGAGATAAAATTTTATTCTCCCTGTTCCAGCCACTGTCAATGTTTAGTAACTCTCTAGGAAATTTGATGTTCCTTTTCTCATAGTTCCTGGACTGGAGGTTCTGGTTGATAACCATTTCCAACACTAGTATAAAACAGTGTATAGTGTTAGAATACAGCCCATTAAATAGACATTAAAGTAAAACCAATGGTTGAACATATTTGTCACGTACCTTGTTCGATTTTAACTGATTTTATTTCAGACTGCCCATCTTCTCCATCATTACTCTGATACCTTAATTCTAAGATGACCGTGATCTCAAGCGTCTTTTCATCTCCTCCGCCGTGCAAAAGGCCATGGACAAGATCCAATACTTCATCTCCACAGAGGGTAATGTCTAGGGTTGGCGCAAGAGCGCTTCTCCATTTGAAATTAATTGAGAGCGTCCTTAAAACAGGTAACATTATTTCAAAACGTAAGTAACTTTATGTATAATAATAAATCGATAGTGAAGAATAAAAGTTAAAACACGCGTACCAGTCATAACTTGATTTTCTCAAGGTCTCCAAAGAATTTTTAAAATGATTCAGCTTTTTTGCATGTGGCGAAAGCCTTGGCACCCACGGCGCTGCTTCAATTGTTACTGCTGTTGACGATGATATAATTCTATTATGAAACAAGTTCATGTCCACGATTGGATACTTATTTGCCAAGTAAAAGTTCATGATCATTAAGAATTTAACGATAAGATTATCAAAATTGGAAAATAATCGTCGAAAAATTGTTAAAACTTCAACAAGCCTTCAAAAATTACACCACGTAATTATCAATTGAGAATATTTTTATAGCGCAAACTAATTCGACAAAATCTAAAAAATGGAAAATAATTTTTCCAATTAACAAAATCAAATTAAGCATATTTGATGCATTGATGTGGTTGACGGAAATTAGAAATCTTAAATGCATACTTTACATAGGTAACAACTTCGCAAGGGATTGTTCTTATTAAGCTGAGAAATGGTTTCATATTTTAGAATTAACATATTATTATTTAAATTTGCTTATCATTACACAAATACTATATAAATTTTGTAAGACTTGGTAAAATTGAATAGTTTATAGCATGCAGATCATTAAGCTTGAGGAGAAGGAGAGCTGTACATACCCATAGCTGGCTATCCACTATCCACAGCTATCAGGTCGGTATTCGACTCGGCTTCCCTCTCCGGTTGAAATGGTGTACTTGCAGAGGCATACTTAATTGGCTATTCCAAGAAGCTACTTGTACCACTCCACGATGGCGTCATCAAGCTGTCTAATTCTCATTCATGATTACCAGCCTGTTAAACAAAGCCATTGCTGTATTAAAGCAGTCGTGGAGAAAAATATCATATAACGCTTCATATATAACGCTTCATACATAACACCTCATACATAATACTTCAAACATAATGCTCCATGATGTCCGTCCGTCCGTATGATAACTTCGAACGGTTAAGAATTTACGAATTTTGAGTGCTTATCACCCAAACTGCTTCACTAGTGTTTTTGAAACAGTATGGTATTGGTCAACAAGAGCCGTTACTGGGTAGGGATTCTCAGAAAAACCTTAATCTAAGCCTGATCCTAATTTTAATTTAATCGCAAAATAATCGCGATTAGCATTGGTATTCTCACGGAAAAGTGAATCAGGATCGGGATTAGCTTAACGACTAAACCGGATTAACCTTCGGTAGCACTTTTGGGGAGACTTGCTACAAGTGTGAAGCACACAACCTTGATGAATGGCGCAAGCATAGCATTATTTAGTACACCCAGCAATGTGAAATAACTATCTCTGCATTTAATTAACTGTGTGGTTAATTAATTAACTACTTAAATTAAAATTACCTTTTTGTTAAGACATTGGGTGGGTATATTTAAAGAGATTTTTAATTGTGGTTTTAATTACAATAAAAGCAAGTTTTTTTTGCTGTTATGTGGTCAGCTGTGGAGACTGATGGATGGCCAATGGGATTATTTCTAATTAGTTAATTAGGGGTTTAATTATGTTTTAGAAAGCACCGGAGTCGTCGTGATCGTCATTGTATACGTCACAACTAAATTATACAATCAATCAGTTAACCAGTCAAAATGATAAAAATATTCTAATGATGGAATGTAATGGGACAAATGATAATTATGTAAACTATCATAATGACTCATTTGCTCTTGTTGTAACTGTCATTGACGTTATAACTAAGAAAAATGTTAATTATAAAAACTAATTCAATCATCAAAACTAATTTTTCGTGGAGACAAATTATTTACCAACAGGGAATAACACCTTTGCTGCCACTTAATCTTGGTGGAGGGTAAGATCAATTTTTGGGATTTGTGATCAAGCTTAGAGGTGACCGAGAATACGGATTCGATCCGCATTCACAGAACCGCGATTAACTCTTGCAGAATTAAGATTAGGCTTAACTTTTGCAATGGATTAACAAATCCACTTTTAAGGAATACCGATCACGATCAGATCAAGCCTAATCGCGATTAGTGGCCCGTGAGAATACGGCCCCAGACTATTCAGACATCAATAAATTAAAATGAATTGCAATAATAAACTAATGCATATTGCGTTTCGGCTAGATTTTATGATTTTCGAATATGCACACTCAGCTGATAATGAGTAGCAAATATAAAAACCGTTCGATCAATTTAACTTAATTATAGGTACTTATGAACACTCTCCTGAAAGGAAAAGTCGTACAGCAAAATCTTAATGACTTAACTTCCTACATGTTTAACTATTAAAATTTCTGCATAAAATACAGGTCATGCATTCGAGCGTTGATAGAATCACCCTATTGCAGTAATTATGGTCGGATTGATAGAACTACCCTGATGATTCAATAAAATCCTTCAACTTCAAAACCAAAATAATGAGAACCTAACCTAACATTTAACTTTAACTCCTGTTTCTACTCTACAGAAATGCATGGAAGATGACTTTCTAGGTTTATTTGTATTCATATAATATGGAATGTCGAGATGAATGAATGGCATGGAGTTCACTTATCCTATTCTATCTACAAAACTAACAATTAACTACCCAACTTAAAGTACATAATTGAATGCACGCACATATGATAACAATTACGACTATTTACTTGAGATTTCTTGGAAACAGTAACAAAAAGTACTAAAACACTACACGGATTTCAAATGACAACAAATGAAATGAAATGCTAATTAGTAGTTGTAAATCTACTCGGAATAATGAACAATTAAACTAACAACTAAATTAATGATTATCTGATACTTAATCCTAGCAGTAAATCTCGGAGGTGAACTTGGATTTAAAAACCTAAAGTTCTAACAGTATGCATTGACCGATCCGGTTCAAAATTCGCCAGTACTCACTTCAGATGATGCGCAATCGATTGCCAAAAGAAAAGTTAATTAAAGTTTAAATGCTCACTAATTATGGCGCAGACCAATGAACAAGCAGTTAAGAGTTATTAAATGACCTTCGCAGGATAATGAACAATGAAACTAACTACTGCACTAATGAATGTCAGATGAGACTCTGATGTGTATGTAATCCTAGCATTAATCTCGGAGGTTACCTTGGATTTAAAAACCTAAAGTTATACCAGTATGCGTTGACCGATCAGGCTCAAAATTCAACAGAAGTCACTTCAAATGATGGGCAATCGATTGCCAAAACAAAAGTTAATTAAACTTTAAATGCTCACTGATTATGGCACAGACAAACGGACAAACAGTTAAGAGTTAAAAAATGACCTTTGACCATCAATTAAAAAACCTAAAGATTTAACATTATGCGTTGACCGGTCAGGTTCAAAATTCGCCAGAACTCACTTTAGATGATGAGCAATCGATTGCAAAAAGAAAAGCTAATTAAAGTTTAAATGCTCACGAATTATGGCGCCCAATGAACAAATAGTTAAGAGTTCAAAATGAACAATGAAACTAACTACTATGCTAATAACTGTCAGATGATGTCTGCTGATATGTAATACTACCAGTAAATCTCGGAGGTTAACTTGGATTAAAAACCCTAAAGTTATGCAATTGTGCATTGACCGACCAGGTTCAAAATTGGCCAAAAGTAACTTCAGATGATGGGCAATCGATTCCCAAAAGAAAAGTTAATTAAAGTTTAAATGCTCACTAATTATGGCGCAGACCAATGAAGAAAGAGTTAAAAATGACCTTCGCAGGATAATGAATAATGAAACTAACAACTGCACTAATAACAGTCAGGTGATGTCTGATGTTTAATCCTAGCAGTAAATCTCGGAGGGTAACTTGGATTAAAAAACCTAAAGTTATGCCAGTATGCGTTGACCAATCCGGTTCAAAATTTGCCAAAAATAACTTCAGATGATGGGCAATCGATTCCCACAAGAAAAGTTAATTAAAGTTTAAATGCTCACTAATTATATCGCCGACCAATGGACAGAGAGTTTAGAGTTAAAAATGACCTTCGACAATAAATCAAAATCCTAAAGTTTTAGCAATATGCGTTGACCGATCAGGTTCAAAATTCAACAGAAGTCACTTTAGATGATGGGCAATTGATTGCAGAAAGAAAAGTTAATTAAACTTTACATGCTCACTGATTATGGCGCAGACAAACGGACAAACAGTTAAGAGTTAAAAATGACTTTCGCAGGGTAATGAACAATGAAACTAACAACTGTTTTATTAACTGTTAGTTGATGTCTGATATTTAATCGCCAGAATAATTCCAGCTAACCATAACCGTCATTCCAGCTAACCATGAAATGCAAGTTCAGCAAACCGCTTCTGGCTAACCATAACTGTCATTTTATCTAACCGCTTTCAGCTAACCAAATACATACGTCATTCCAGCTAAACGCCAACCTTAGTTTCAGTTGCCTATAAACGTAATTCCAGCTAACTACAACCATCATTCCAGCTAACCGTAGTTTCAGCTAACTATAAACGCAATTCCTTCAAAATAACCTATGCTATGTATTTACACAATATATCGATGTAGGATTCAAAACAATGTGTAAATACATACCCAAGTACAAATACCTAAATGGAAATTTTTGGATATGATAGTTAATGCAGTGACGTACAGGTTATTTCGGCGAAAAAATGAAATAGCAATATAGAATATTTTGAAATAATTTTCAATGGGAATATAATTAATTGTTGATGCAAAGCAAACGAATGTACAACATTAAACATATATTCATTGCGTATCTCGTTAGAATTGGCTTTCAAGATGAAAAATAATTACGCACACGTCTAATATGGATATATAGTCTAAAGAAAGGTACCTGACAAGCAAAAACCATGTAATCAGGTTCTTGGTAGTTGTTATCTGGAATTACGTTTATGGTTAGCTGAAATTACGGTTAGCCGGAATAATGATTATGGTTAGCTGGAGTTACGTTTATAGGCAGCTGAAATTATGGTTAGCGTTTAGCTGGAATGAAGTATTTGGTTAGCTGAAAGCGGTTAGCTGGAATGACGTTCACGCTTAGCTGAAGGCGGTTAGCTAGAATGATGGTTATGGGTAGCTGGAACGACGTTCATGGTTTGCTGGAATGACGAATTTGGGTAGCTGAAAGCAGTTAGCTGGAATGACTTTCATGGTTAGCTGGAATTACGTTTACGGTTAGCTGGAATGACGTATTTAGTTGGCTGAAAGCGGTTAGCTAGAATGACGGTTATGCTTAGCTAGAATGACGCTTATGGTTAGCTGGAATGACGTTTATGGTTAGCTGGAATTATTCCGCTTATATAATTCTAACAATAAATCTCGGAGGTGAACTTGGATTTAAAAACATAAAGTTCTAACAGTATGCGTTGACCGATCCGGTTCAAAATTCGCCAGAACTCACTTCAGATGATGCGCAATCGATTGTCAAAATAAAAGTTAATTAAAGTTTAAATTCTCACGAAATATGGCACAGACCAATGATCAAAGAGTTAAAAATACCTTAGCAGGATAATGGACAATGAAACTAACAACTGCACTAATAAATGTTAGGTGATGTCAGATGTTGAATCCTAGCAGTAAATCTCGGAGGTTAACTTGGATTTTAAAACCTAAAGTCATGCCAGTATGCATTGACCGATCAGGCTCAAAATTCATCAGTGCTCACTTCAGATGATGGGCAATCGATTGCAAAAAGAAAAGTTAATTAAAGTTTAAATGCTCATGAATTTTTGGTGTAGTCGAACGGACAGACAGTTTAGAGTTAAAAAATGACCTTCGACAACTAATCAAAAACCTAAAGTTTTACCAGTATGCGTTGACCGATCAGGTTCAAAATTCGGCAGAACTCACTTCAGATGATGGGCAATCGATTGCAAAAATAAAAGTTAATTAAACTTTAAATGCTCACTAATTATGGCGCAGACCAAAGGATAAAAAGTTAAAGGTTAAGAAAGCACCTTCTCCCACCATCAAAAAATCTAAAATATGCTTTTGTAAAGTATCTACTACATGCCAATCAATCCCCGAGAATACTTTCAAGCAATAATTAATCAATTTACCTGATAAAATACCCAGAACCGGGAAACTCTTCTTCACAACACAACAGATGACCGAAGAATATGATTTTATGCTCTTGTACTTCAAAAAAAATGTACATTTTACAACTCACCTGTTTCCTTGATGACTTCACACGAACACCAATTATGCAATGAATACCACCTCCCAAAAATTACCCCCACTTACCAATCAACTTCCCCCCAAACCGACAATTCCACCACTCTCCACAATTTTCCCCTATTCCAACCCCAAAATCAATTTTTTATGCGATTTACCACCCCAACAATGATGCTTTTGATGAACAATGCAATATAAATGACAATACACCTTTCCCAAGTCAACTAAACTAAAAAAATCGCAAAAAACTTACCGAAAATCAGCACCGTCAGCACCACTCGTAAAATCCAAACGTAAAAATCCAAAAAAAATTAACGAGCCTGCACAAACAGTGCAAGCTTCAAATGCGGAACACTATAACCGCAAGTTTGTAACAATTTGCAACAATCAGCACCAAAAAACTCTAAAATTGCAAGAATTGCAAAAAAGTGAGCCAACTCGCAGCCAACAAACACCGGTAAGTCATGACTAGACAGCACTGCTGAATGACAGCTCGTCGGACGTCGTTGCTCGTCCTCTCACTACATGTGCTTGTGTGAACGCAGCCGAGCAGTCAAAAGACACTGAAATCTAGTCCCGCACTCAAATTCAACCTGCTTTACTCAATGACTCTGGACGAATGAATGTATGAGGTGGGTAGCGTGTTAGATAAGCATAGTGAGAGCAGCTGAGAGATGCGGCGAGTGGTGTTGTATGCTCTGGGCTGAGAGATGAATGTTTTGTTGGGAAAAGATAATTAAAATGTTTTAATGACTGATTAAAAGGTTAATTAAAGTAGTAGAGTGACATTTTAGTGGGATAATAAAGTTTGGGGGAGTTAGGAAAGGGGCAAAATGAGTGGTTTTCGACAGAGCTTTGGGGTTGTTTCCCGTAATCTTAATTGGTATCCGAAGCATATGAATACAGGTTAGTTAACTTTTAATTGGAGTTGTGTTAATTATTGTGGGATTTTTATGAATGGGGATGGTAATATGAAGCTTTTTTGGGGGTTTTATAGGTATTAAGCAAATGCAGTCGAAATTGAGGTCGGTGGATTGCATTGTGGAGATTCATGACGCAAGAGTGCCGTTGTCTGGACGAAACCCTAATTTTTCTCATCTTTTGGTGGGGGAGAAGCCGCATATTGTGGTGCTTAACAAGGTGGATTTAATTAAGGCTGAAGATAAGAGAACTATTCGCAACATTTACTCGAAGAGTGTGACCAAAAATTTGATTTTTACAAATTGCAAAGATGATAGAGACCCGGGGATAAAAAAGGTATGCAAAGTGGACACAAATAAGTGGTGTCAATAAGTTATACAAAAAGAAATGATAGTACTTACGGTGTTAATTGGCGTTGTTTTTCAGGTGGTACCGATGATACGTGACCTTATTGAAAATTCAGAACGATTCCATCGCTCAGGTCTTCAGGAATACAGCGCGATGATTATTGGTATCCCAAATGTTGGAAAGTCTTCTTTTATTAATATTGTTCGTGCGAAGAATTTAAAGAAAGGTATAATAGATATTATCAAAGATTTGACTTCCTTAAAGCTTATTATGATTTGTTACTAAGGGCTTCACTAATTTTGATTTTACAAACAGCTCGCTCACTTATGGTCGCTCCTTCAGCTGGTGTTACAAAGTCTGTTCACATGAAAGTAAAAATATCCGAAAAACCATGTGTTTTCCTTTACGATACTCCAGGGATTTTAACGCCACGAGTTACTGATCCAGATGCTGCACTGAAATTAGCTGCTTGTGGTATGTACACTTACCATAACTAAATTGAAATTGCAGAATATCATGCTAAGGGTTAAAAGTTTAAATGAACATGTTAATTGGTTTGTAATTTTAGGGGGCTTTCCGGATCACGATATTGGGGAAATGCTAATTGCAGACTACATGCTATATTTATTGAATCAGCGGAGGAAATTTGAGTACACTAAATTTTTTAAACTTGACGAACCAAGTGATTGTATCACAACCGTGTTAACAAAGGGTGCAATAAATTTAAACTACATGTTCCAAAAGAGATCAATGGCAGGAGGTAAAAAAAGTTATAAACACTTTCAATCTTGTCATTAAATGCGTTTTCGTCTTTAAAGTATTTTAATTAGTTTTTATTCTATATTTCAGATGGTTACGTTAAGAAGCCAGACTTTGAACTTATGTCCAGACTGTTCATTGAAAAGTTTCGTAAAGCAGAGTTTGGAAAGTTGGTTATTGATGATATTGCTAATTTCGTTGATTTTGAAGGTTGTAATGAAGAAGAAATGGAACTCAAAGAAAATGAAGTTTTTGAACGAAGCAAAAATACGTAGTTAATTTTTATGAACAAAAGTCAGCATATAGGTACATATGTATGTATTAATTATTTTAACGATTTCTTGTAAGTAACTTAAAATTGATCGCATAATTAAAAAAAGATATTTTCATGACTTTCTCCACATCAATTAGTATTTTATTTCAGTGTAAGCAAATTGCATTGGTAATATATCATGGTATTTATTATATCATATAATATCGGCGCACAATAAAATCTTTAGCAAATAATTTCACCGTTTTCTGTCAATTGGCATGCTCACAAAAACAAATAACATGGCGTTACATTGAAATTAAATCTCCGTTTAAAACTGTTTATTTTTATATACTACATTTTATACGCTACTTTATTCACTAACTGGCGTTTCTTCTTTAACTCTATTTACTCATCTCTATTGTTAACTTTTCATGTTGAAACGTGAACAACTCACATAATACTTCCAAAAATTAGTCCAAAGTTCTTTACCTCCATTCAGAATATTATTAAATTAATAATTACATACTACACATTTATACACAACAAATATGAGACGTCTGCTAAACTACCTATTTATATTGAAGAATGACATGTTATTTAAATTAAAATACAACACGCTAAAATTCTCACTCATTTAACTTTCAATTTAATTGAGTTTTAATTAAAAAATTGAGTACGTCCTTCGTAAAATCATTAAACCCAATTTTCAACTCAAGTGCAATATAACTAAATCCACAAGTCCTACCACTTAAATTTAATCTAAATGTAAGTATACTGCTATGATAAAGTATAGTAATTCATGCAAATATTGAATATTTTTTCATGGGAAAAGGGAGACTAGCCTTTCCTTCTTGTGTATGGGATCCCTAGACCCTACCTGTCGAATGTCTAGTCTATTTCTACAATTTTATTAGGTATATATTTATAATAGTTAATGTAATTATATTATGTTTTTTCTTCGACAGGAGCTAATTCGTAAATTGGGTATGTAGGCAGCCATAATTGAACGTAACACAAATTTAGGTCAACATTAAAGATTTAATTTTATGCTATTTCTCTACATCATCGATCAACCAATTTCTGAATAATACCACATTTTTATTATCCTTTTTACCGGTTTTAAAGCTATAAAATGAAGATATTTCTTTTACGATTTATTCATATTGTCGCTGCTGAATTTTTAGATAATCCCACCTTTTCTGTGAAATTTTGAAGGATTTCATGGTGAATGTCTTAAAACGATTCTATTTCAGTTTTAAAGATGACCTTTATATCAAGCAGATTTATAATATGCAACTTTTAATTAGAGAGCAAGGTAAAATCAGTAAGATCAAGCAAACTGCATAATAAGTATTCAATGCATCGAATATTCTTGACTAATCTGTCAAATTCGACGTTCGGGTTTTTAAGCATACTAAGAGACAACGTTATTCATTAAAAATCATTCTGTAGCTTTCATACTACTCGTCCTATTATTTAGTTATTATTATTGTTGTTATTATTATTATTATTCCTTCCAGGGCCAGAAACACGGCAGCCACCGTACTGGCGGTCCCGTCGTCTTCCTTGTTTCCGCCTTCTCCTTCGGTTAACTCCTGTCGTGGTGCCATTGCGTTCGGCACCTAATTTCCCACCGGCCGCAGTAACAGACATCGGAAGTGGGTTGGTACAGTCCATGCTTCTAAAAGTCCTCACCGCATTTTTCAAGACCTATTTTCAAGAAAAAGTCATTTTTACATACACGAATATTGCTTATACTACACTTAGCCAAATGAATGTCTCATAACGCCCCATTAAAATGAAATATGGTATAAGAAAACATTAAATTTAGTTTTAATGAAAAATATTTTACCCTATCCTTCGGATTCCACTGCATAGCAAACGTAATGATGTATTCGTCATCACGCTTAATTCCCATAACAATGTAAGGGAAGCCTTGTCTCAACTTTGTTGCACAGCAGTCATCTTTCGAGTCCAGACTTAAAGTGTGAATTCCTCTTCCTCTGCGATTCCCTTCTCTGTTTGGGTTTGGTTTGAACCACTTCTCCTTCCGGAATTCTACCAGAGTTCCCTTTGACTTTTTGTATTTAGCACGAAATACTATTGTAATTGTGGAACATATCAAAATTATTGTATTTGCACTGCTTAAATATTATAGGTATGCTAATGTTTGCATCATAATGACTATAAACCACTTACCAAAATCTGCTCGGCAAAAGTTATCAACAATGTTTTCACAAGTATGTGCTTGATTGCAAGATGGACATTCCAGTTCAGGATCTACACGATAAAAAAGAAAGTTTTAGATAAACTGATGTGTTGTAGTGGGATTTTATAAAGTATAAAACTAGTATTGTTTGCTATAAAATGCATTACCTCCATCAGATTTGTTAGCAGCTCCGGGTCGTATACAGAGGTCGTGGTCTTCTGGAAATTGATCACATTTCAACATGCTTGGCCAAGGATAATTGTATGCAAGCATTCGTGGTTCGCACTTTGCCTGAACTCCCTGGTAAACCATGAAGTGAAGAAGACAAATTGTTACATTTTTTGCAGGACATTATTAAAATAGCTTGACATGAGTGAATGCTTTCTCTTTCATATAGTAGGAAAGTAATAATAAGCTGTGCGTGGGTTGAGTGACATTTTGGCTTACCTGGCACAATGACCTGCAAGGATATATTGGTCTATCCAAGCATATTGGGCTAAACAGCGAACAGAGGAAAAGCTGAGTATCTGGATGACACTGTAGCCCCAGCAATGGCACCCATGACTTGGCCTGTACAAAGTAAATGGAATAAAAAAACATTTTCTTATTATTTCATCTTGTGTGGGGTAATATGAGAGCATGATAGAAAGCTTCGGAGAAATTTAGATATGAGCGAAATGCGATCATTAAACCATTTATAAGTAAGTCATTGTTGCACAAGGAAAATTTCTGGAAGCTGACAGCAAAATATATTATGTAGATATCAAATTAATACGAAATGGGATTTGTACGCGACGGGACAAAGTTGGGTAGATGGATGACCGGACCACTTCATTTACTGGCAAAAATCCCAATGTAAAAATTCTAGACTTTTTATTACTTCTTTAAACCTTCCTCCAGCCGGAAAGGATTTTTATATAAATTATAAATGCAAATACTTAATAATAATAATAACTAACATGACACAACAAAGTGCATGTGGGCATCAAAATCAACAATGGTTTGCTTTAACAACAGCTCGCTAAAACAAGTTGGCACGCCATGTTGATCTTTTATATTGCCTTGTCATCATCAATCAAATGTTAAGACC
Organism: Coecobrya sp. COE2; assembly: GCA_027743765.1. Lineage (NCBI taxonomy): Eukaryota > Metazoa > Arthropoda > Collembola > Entomobryomorpha > Entomobryidae > Coecobrya > Coecobrya sp. COE2. The sequence goes on from JAHZMV010006080.1 coordinate 12,392, forward strand.
ATCTTTAAATATGTTTACGGGCTCAAACACATTGGGTGTACAACGACTGCTGGTGCAAGTGTTTCTTTTAACTACATACATATACCATAACAACTTGCATCCAACAACATTTAAACATGTACATACGCGAATCGATGTTGATTAGTAAATTTTGCTTTTAAAAGCATTATTCATTATTACTATAGTATGTAAATTATACAAACCCCCAAAGTTCAATATTGGATAATATGCACCTCTCACATTTTTTAATGTGCCTTGACTCTTGACGGTGCATCATCATGTACTTGAAGTAGTTGAAGTAATAAAGCATGTTTTGTTTCAACCCGAGAGATTTTTAACGAGTCTTGTTTTGCATGTTACATAATAATAATATTATTATCTTTGTTCTAGGCGTGAAAATGAGCATCCGTCATGATCATCATCAAACTTCTCTCTTCTCCACCCACGTACACCTTTGCATATTTGCATCAGAGAAGACATAAATTAAGAAAACTGCAAGCTATGAATCATCATCCGTCAGTAGTTTACATGTAACATGAAAAAAGTGTAAATAAACCATATAATGTTGACGTTCGACTTCCATTGTGTGCGACGCCAAGAGCCTTTGCATTTCTGCTGAGCTGAACAAAGGAGACTGCATATAAAAAAGTGCAGCCCACAAACTGACTCGTCGTCGTCGTCACCATGATTTTTTTTTCTGTTTTGCATTTTAGCACTGCACTCAAGTTTGGTGGTCCGTAAAAACATGGGATAATAATGTGTGCGTAAACTTTTAGCAAGATGTTCAGCAATGTACGCGAGCATCATGATGAGAATGAAAAAGTGCAGATTTCGTCTTGTTTCCACTTTCAAAACTACCTATAAAACAGCTAGGAGCAATGTACATTTTATTTTAAGAAAGCCAATCAGTAAAAGTAATCTGTGACCATTGCACTTGTTCGTGTAGATGTTGTGCATGGCATGCATTTGTTATGTACTCTCATCATTATTATGAATATGAATTGATTAATCCGGGGAAAAAAGTTAAAGACATCCTCTGCTCATCATAAAACCTCCCTGTCAAATTATATTGTCAGATTAGAGGTGGTATATTTTTGCATAAATATTAGATATTTTTGCTTCTCAAGATAAGCATCAAGCTGAGAGGATGAGGCTTTTGTAGAATTCAAACCAACAATATAATATGTATGCATATTTTACCTTAATTCAACTCAACTGTCGTTCATACAGCAAATGAAACCGTTGCTGTTGTTATCTTTTTTTTTCTAGAGGAACATGAACCCCGAAAAATTGTGCGCAGGATAATTCTAATTAAAGGTATGATCTCATACCTTTTAAAATGGTACATGCATTTTATAATGTTTCCTACATTTCTACTACAAAAGGGGAAGAAAAACATGTACATACAATAATGGCGCATATTAACAGGCTTGAAGTTTAAGCGAAAAAATAACAGTTTTTAGTGACAAAATGTGTGACTCTGTTTCTGTTCCAAATTAGTTCATCAAACTCTGCTGTGTAGGTAATTTCAAATGCATCACTAAAATCAACATGTCATCATATATAGCTACACAAATAATAAAACTAAAGTTAAACTGAAGTTGAACTGTACCATTGCTTATATGATTCTGTAATATTATGCAAACAACAAGAATATTTCCCAATTTCTGTGAAATTTGGTTGCGAATACCTACAAGATGGTGAAACGCTGAAATCGGTCAACTGAGGCCAGATAAATAAACACTAAAAAAGTAATAAGGAGCATGGCTTTGGCTACGTGATAAAAAGTACTAATTAACTGCTCATTTAACCAGACGTGACCTCGAAGACTGCTAGGATATAGGAAAACTGATCAGGAAAGGGGAATATTTTTATATGAATTTTAAGTCGATTAACGCATGGTAATAGGTATTTTCCCATGACAAGGATTTCATAAAGGAAAAGAAAACAGAAAATAAAGTTATTAAATTGATATTTCATGTTACGATTCACATTACATATTACTCTAATTATAATTTATATGCAATAAATTGTGTACAGCTTTCAATTTTCTGCTCAATTATACATCTTTAAGAAATAAATGTGAGGACATTGCATTAAAAACGGCTGGCATTTGAATAAGTATTGACCGTACATTAAAGATGTACTAAAAGTTCAAAGTAAAAGAGAGAAAACAGCAAGTTTCAAGTCCACTTCTTTAAAGAATCGTTAATCTCTTATCATCACGCTCTCACATGGATAAACTGACAAGTGTGAGTTGCAGTTTTGTGCATAGAAACATGACATGGCACCAGTATCAGCATCAATCCTGCAATATTTCATGCACTTTACATTTTGTTGAAATGAATTTTTTGATTTTTGTATGGAATATCCATCAATTCTTTCTTGTTTCTTGACACCCAATACATTTTTATATTGTTGAAGACTGCTACCAGGTCATGTCATGCACATTTCATCGCTCAAGATATATTTGTTCTAATGTGTTTTATCTGTTGAAAAACTTACAACTTTGCACTTTTGCAAGAGATAAGACAGAAATGAGTGAGCACATGAGCAAAACTTGTTAAACCAACCTTTTCAACACTCTGACGCTTATTATTATTATTGGTGGTGGTAATTTATTTATTATGATTACTAACAAATGTTTCCCGTTCATCACCTTCCACTGCACTGTACTATATATACCTACTACATACATATTGCATGCATATGTACATCTTAAAAAATCCCATATCTTTGGCTTTGCAGTTTTCTCCCACCCACCCAACCAAAAAGAGCAAGAAAGACCATTAGCTTTTAGTTAGTATTGCAGTGGTGCATGCCTGCTCACATTTTCTGTTATCATTAGCCTGTAATTGTGCACCAATTGACACATATGCACACCAGCCGTCACCCTAACTCGTGCCATCCATGAAATGCAGAGAAACAAAAATGAACAAAGAAAGAATACTAAACATGACTTTACTCATCATGCCTTACTCATAACGCATTACTCATAACTTTACATGAGGATATTACTATGCAGACATGAATATTAAAATACCTATGTTTCGGACTTGTAAAATTCTAATAGAGTATGCATGTCAGGTCTGACGTTTAGTGTTTTGAACTACTCCTTCCTCCTTTATATTTTTAGATGAGCCATCTGAAGAATGAATTGTACGAAATTAAAGGAATAGTAATGCAAAATAAACAATCTCTAGAAGAAGAAAAAGTAGTAGAAAGCAGTTATGCAGTAGTGCAACCCAAATGGTTCAGTATTTTTTGTTATAGATTTGGTTACAGCAATTATTTAGGATAGAAATGATATGGACGTGTATGATATGTATATAAGGAACTAACGTGAAATTCGGCCTCTTGGAGTGAGTCATGTCCAAGGAGGTTAGGGATCATCATCTTGGTGTAGCCAATGTTTTTACAAAGGGTGAAATTGACTGGAATGTTGACACATGTGTAACCATTGCCATAAGTACCGGACCGGAAGCTTCCACCATCCCACTCATCAGTGGAGGGGGAGAAAAAGGACTGCTCGTGACTGGAGTGAATGAGACTTGCGATGATGAACATGAGACCAAAAAGAAGGGAGCTTGATGAAAAGCTGCGGAAGGAACTCATGCTGGTGCTGATGATCCTGTCTCTCGTGGCGTTGTTGTTGTTGCTTCTTCTCCTTTTCATCTTCCTCTGGTCGTGTGTCAACACCAGAGCTTTTGACTGGTGAGGAGGAGACAAGTGCTGCTGACCCTGCTGCTTCTGACTATTACTGAACTCCTCCACGAAATTAGCTCTTAGTGGCTTTATTATTTCCTCTTCACTGACACTATTTCTATTACTACTATCGCTATTATTGGCACTAGCACAAGTGGAGGAGGGGAGGGTGGTGGAGGATGAGGAAATGGATGAGGATGGCTCTGATGGTGGTGAAGTGAAGGAATGAGCTTCCTTATTACTTTTATCATTATTACTCAAGAAAGCCCAGTGAGGTGTGACTAAGTCAATACTGGGGCTAACAACTTCTCCGCTCCTCTTTTCAACCGCACTCCCATCCCCACCGCTGTTGCTTCTCGCATCATGATACTCCTCAAATCTTTCCATTGACAACCGCACGTTTCTCATTTTGCTTTCTCCTTCAACACCACCGTCCACAAGCCCAAATCCTTTCTGATTCATTTCCATCATGGTCCTGGCCAGGGAGCAAGATTCTCTTTGTTTCTTTGACTTCAAAGAACTCTCTTTGCAAAAATATTGCACAGGTAGATATAACAATGATGATGATGATACTGTTGCTGTCCCTTTCACTCCACTTTTCACCACCCTCTACTTTTCATTCCCATTTTGAAGCATTATTGCAATAAAAGCTTCGCATTGCCTTTCCACACGAAATTCTTGGCTACTCTTCAGTCTTCCAGAGATTTAACAGAAAAAAAGTAATTTTCAAAGATGGTAATAAAGATTGGCTCAAAACAATGTCACTGACAGTGGACACTTTAAACCAACAATATATTAACAGAGATCACAGTCACCAGATATTATGCTTGGCTTCTACGTACACTCGGAAAAGCACTAGTATTATTTGCATGCATGCCGTTCTATAAGTAATACGGACATGATCTCTTCTCTGTCCGAGAACGAACACAAATTAAAAAAGTTGAACCAAGAAGAACCAGCCTGGGAATAATGTTTTATGAAAAATGACCTTTCACGAACTGAACACTTGTCATGTCATTTAAATTGCTACATGCGTGATGATAACGTGTGAGTTGCTCGTAAAGAAGTGAAGCACGCAGTGTGAAAAAAATATATATGTATATTCTCTCCTGTTTACTAACAACTCTTCTTTCTAGCGATTTTGTTGTCTCTTCTGGTCCAACGAGTGTGGATGTGTATTCTTTTAAGTGACTTTAACTAGTGGTGTTGGTGATGATGGTTTCAAAAAGATGATAAGAATCTCTACAGATTATAAAAAAAAGTACATTTGACATGGAAAAAAATGTGACAATACAAGACAAATGACTTTTCCTTGTTGCATGAGAATATAATATATTTAATATGTACACACTACACATACACGTCGTCGTATGAAAATGTAATGTTTTTTGACAAAGGAAAATGTGAAGACTTGTGCATATGAACCGGCGGACGCGAGGGACGACTAATCACCTCTACCTTTCTGGGAGAGAGACGAAAGGCGACTGGCTTTCTAAGCAGTGGTGCACCAGTTCATAAGGATTTTAACCAGTCTTCTTTCTCGTCTTTTTTTTCTTCTGGCTGGACTGGTGCTGGAAGAAAGACGACAGGACAAGGCAGGACACCAACGGCATTATAGAACATTTACTTATTACACACATAATATTATCCACATCTCTACCCACTCTACTAACGTCATGTCTGTGTGTATGTTTTTCTCTTGTGTCTTGACAGAAGTTGAGGTTGAAAGGAGGAGGAATGATGATGATTTCGATGTGTGTGTGCGAGCATGATGAGGGCAAGACAAGAAAAGGATGAAAAGTTGACTTCTCTCGTCTTGCCCAGAGAGATTCTTTTTATTTCTATTATGGCTTTAAGTAGCATTTCGTTTGACATCACGTTAACACGGACAATGAGCTATAGATTAAAAAAATATTATTACATGGACCAAAGATGCTGAGAGAAAAAAGTTTTGAAAAGTAAGAAAAAAAAATAATGAAAATATGTAGAGCGTGTTCATCATGGCTATCTAAATCTATTAAAAAAATGTGTAGAAGATGTTGTTCTTCTGTTTAAATATAAATCAACGATAATCTTATGCTATCACTTTTAATGGCTTTGTTGGTGCTAGAGAGTACTGATGATGGTGGTGGTGGAAGTGTGTGAAGGTTTAAAAAAAACCTACATACCTATGTGAACATGATTGTGGTGCAATAGTCTTGTGTAGAGTTGATTGTAAACTGATCATTATGAAGAATCCTACTGGTGAAGGTACGCGAGATTTATGCATCTTATCGTATTTTATATTATGATGAGCTTTCATTTAATTCCAACTTTTCCTTCTACGAAAGGCTTATATGCTTGGTGGGTGCTTCATATTTTTACGGTTTTGGCCTCTGACTGGAATACCTGGTATGAAAACCCACTTTATTCTAACGCTTTTAATGTAAACGTTATAACTTCTTTACTTTCTGGTCATAGTAGTTAAATGAATTTTGTTCTTTTTTTTATCTCAATGATGAATATCATTTATATATGTACATAGGGAAATATAATGATGCATGTTGTTATGTAGATAGGGAATTAATTAGTGAGGATATATATAATGATGATATAATGATGTGAGGCTGTGAGAGCACTTTTCACCCAACAACTCATCTTTATCCGGGCATCGTTTACATCATAAATCGATACGCACTATATAAACTTTTTTACTTTTGCCCACCAGACTACATGTTGAACAAGTAGGATTCTCCCTTCTTTTCTCTGAATTGCTCTAAACAGTAAATATAGATCACTGTCAATCACTCTCTCTGGAAGAATAACTTCTTGTTAGAGGATTTATACAGGATTATACTAGGAGAGCATATAACTACTACATATATTTAACTATTTGTTTGGAGACTGGGAGCAGGTTTTAGTGGTGGGGAGGCAATATTATTATTATAGTGATAGTAATTGTTTGTGTATTTATTACCAGAGTCATGTGTCAAATTATGAAGAGATAACCTTTCAACACCTGGTTTCGTTTGTTTAAAGTAGAAATGATGAAAAATATTATTATTACTATTCCTCTAGAAGCTCGTCTTGTTCTTATTATTATTATTTATTATGATGGGATAGATGATGGAGGAAGGTGCAATCATCATCAACCTCATAACTAAAATATATGGTAGGCTGTAATTCATTTTCGAGGAAAAATGGCTAGGCCATCTTTATATATCTCCACACAGGCTTTCCCCTCTCTCTCCTGTCTACTCTCTGCCACCATCGTAATTATTATTGTTGCTATTATTATTATTATCTAGCCTACTCCTGTTACCTCTACTTGTTCATTTCTCTCTCTACTTTATTATTTTTACTACTTCTTGTACAAACAACTTCTCTTTCAAGCAGGCAATATAAAATTCTTACGAACCAAAAATTCTTTTAAGCTCCTCTTCTGTCCCTGTCAAATCAATCCATCATCAAAGTTTGGTTTTGGTCTTCTTGGCTTAAATCTTCACGTTTATTTTACTTACTCCAAAAGCATCCTCATCATCACCACCACTGTCTAGTTATCAAGCTTAATTGAGGATAACGAAATGTGCCTGCCTCCAAAATATTGACTAGTGCTATTAAATAGCTGACTCTTTTACAGGCTGAATCAAGTTTAAAAAGGCAAATGAAAGCTATTTAAATTTTAAGCATGCATGTATGAATATATACACATACATCTTTCATATAACCAGAGTATGAATTCTCACTAACAATTTTGAAAAGTCAACCAAGCTCCTGTCAAGTCCTGTGTGTGCGTTATATTATAGTGGCAGCAGCAACCATGTATGGCTCTGGTGGTGATGCAGACGAGGGCTTCTCTTCAGGATTTCTGGCTTTTAAGTGTTAAGAATGGGTGTAAAGTTAAGTAAAACAATAATATATTCTAATAATAATATGCTAAGCATATACATAGGTAGTTTAGAGAATACTCGGGGTAAACTACTACGGACCCAGCCTAGAGAATTACACAATAGGGATGTATATAAGAAAAATTTGGTTGACTTGTGAGTAAGGACCCAAGAAGACTGACTAAGACTGTGACCAGTCGTGTTTAATAAAAATATATAAGTTTTACGCACGCACACACTCCTCATTGTCAGATATGCCAAGAGGAGAAATGGATGTGTACCAGGATGACGACGATGGATCCAGAGGGATGATGATGATAATGGGAAGTAAGTAAAGTAGGGGAGCTTATAGAATTTGCTTTTATTGACTCTTATCCCAAATAACCTGTCATGTTAACGACTTGGAAAAAGTAAGCAACACGTGCTCAAAAATGCAATAGATGTTGTAAGTTTATTTATCTTCTTATACATACATCCACACAATAATAATAATAATAACAATAACAGCGCGTCATAATGCACAGCTTTATGCATAATACATTTTAATTGTTGTGTGCTCGTGTTTATTATCATAGAAGAGGAAGTATAATATGAAATATATGGCAGTTATATACATACATAATTTTTTCTTAAATATGATCCCATCCTCAGGATATACTCTGAATATTTCTGAACATATAGACACCCTTCTTTTTGCCCAATTCACTCAGTTTGTGTCACACACAGCATCCCTGGTCCACAAGAGGAAAAACGTGGACGACTATCAAGAAGACGATGAGATGAGAGTGAAGTCTGAGAAGATGAGGCCATAAAACATAATCCCCCATTTTTAAATATTTCAATGGGGAGATGAAGATGACGAGACAAGTGGTAAATACAGAGGTTACCTATTATCAGGGAGAGAGACGTGAGGTGCATGTGTAAGCAACCAAATCTCTACACTCTAGAATTTACTTTTTTTTGTTTAGGGAACTATCATCACACTTGAGTGAGTGAATGTAAATAAAAATATTATTGTATCAAAAACAGGAAAGAATGGTGGTTGTAATAATAATCGTAACAATTGGTTTTATTGGTATTTTTGACAGCCTGTCAAATTCTGTTATGACTTTTACAATTACAACCATAAATATGATTATATATGACATGACAGAAAAACTGGAACTGTGATTCTGGTCAGTTCTCACAGCTATCAAAGCAAGTGTAAAAGGTGGACAGGTTAAGGTGAAGCTCGTTATCGAACAGAATTTGTTATTAATTTAATTTCTGCTGTATAAACATGGACAAAAAATTAATGGACCATTGCATTTGAAGTTGGGGAGACTTGAGACAAAGACAAAGTCATTATGTAAATAGAAATAATATGAATTGCAAAGGGAAATAGCAAAAAAGTGTGGATAATGGTTTGGTGGTGGGGCAATATGACTACGTAGCTGACTAGTTAATGTTCAAGATTATATTTTCTGTTTTAATGCATTTACTTGGGCTACTGACCACTGACGGGGTGATGATACGCTGACAACAACGATTAAGAATTTTCGTAAGAAAAGCCACGGAGACCATGTTATTCCACAAGCTTATTTTCTAGCCCAAAAAAACTTTTTGGCGTGTGTCCACTGTCCAGAGACTTACGACGATGAAAACTCGTGGGGCCCCTAGTCCCGACTCTACTTTTTCTTATTACATTTGACATTTATAAACGAACATCCTGTGGCACGCACATCCAGCCTTTTTTATGAAACAACTGTACAAACTCTATATCTTGTCAAAATAGCCATCATCATCTTGTTTTTATTTACCAAAGTACCTTTTCCCTCTTTGTCATTAATGGGCAAACTGGCTGGTTTCAGATGGGCAAAACATGTAAAATGGTGACACGAGACGCATGATGTATATTATATAACCTAGGTACATTGCCTGAGTCTTTAAAAAACAGAGTTTAAGCTGGTGACCTCCTGTTTCTTTTCCTGTGCGCAAAGTTAAGATATATTTAGTTTCTCATAATATGCATCTGGTCTGGTCTTGTCTCGCCGAGAGAGGAGGAGGTTGCAATGACATTCGTCAAATCAGGCTCGGTGCACTGGGAATAAATGTGATTAGGTATGTGGCCTGGGCCTGAGACCGAGTCTCTTTGTATTATCCTGAGTTAGTTAAAAAAAGAAAGACAACTCAAGTGAGCACATGAACATGGTATACTATGTATGTCAGAAAAAAATGAAAAGGTGCGTTTCTGCATTGCAACAGAACAAACAAATCTTGGCCATTTTCTTAACACTTCATTGACAGCCAGTGTGAAAAAAATAACAATATGACACATGCTACAATTTCTACACATGGTGTAGAAATTTCATGCCCTTCTGCTGCTTTTATTCCAGGTATTGCGATTTATATGTGGTAACGCAAGACCCAGAAGCCATTATTGTGATGTATGTATATGTAATAAGCTGACAATATATGTAACGATTGCGTACAAAACCATCCACAAATGGAGACTAAAAATAGCATGCATGAACATTATTAACAAAATGCTTGAACAAAGAAACAATCAAAACCGATTTATTTTGCTAATCAAAATCCGATCCGTGCTATTAAGTTATACTACCCTAATATAATGTAGACGGCCTATGGGTATGAAAAACGGAGATGGGTATACCGTCAAACGGATTTCTCATATAAATAATTTTATTTCATTTGAATCAAATGTCATAAAATGCCCATTATGATACTTGTATTAAGTTGAATACATTTACTTAATTACGCAGTAATATTGCCAGTGAAATGTTTTATTGCTTTTCAGAAGTACAATTGTGTATTGTACTTTTGTATGTCATATAGGAAAGTCATATTTTCACTTTCAAACTTTCCTAAGACCATCGTACACACTTTAATCTGCAATACTAAAACTAGATTATGGAACCACTCTGGTGACTGGATTGGATTGGTGATTGAAAATTACCTGAGTATGTTATATACGAAGCACACATCTCTTGAAAATTGATTTTAGTATCTCGCATCCCATCATGTCATAAACGATATAAAATTCGAGATTATAATTTCTGTTGGATATAATTTGAAAGACTACGATAAAGAAATATTTGTTTTGCGTCCTGTTGTGAGTGTATGTGTGTGTGTGTGCATTAAGTATTACGTCGAAAATGTTTACACTTGGACACGAAGGGGCAGGACCCCTTGCTGACTGAATCTTCCAAGCTGTCAAAACCAAGATTATTTAATGTCACACGTATCTAGTGTATCTAATGGAGTTCATCCTTATAGACGCTTAACAATAAACACTAAAAACCCTCCTTGTTCCTTCTATAATATAATATGCAGTGACTAGAGAAGCTTTCTGTTCCTGTTCTACTACTACTACATGTTATGTTATTTATTGTTATTATTATTATATTTTGTCATTTTGTTATTGTCTGTTCCTGTTCAGCTTAGCACCAACAACAGTGAGTCCTTTCCCAACAGTTGCCAACAAAGACACAGACGGAGCAAATCGTTTTTGTGTTGATGTCAGGAACAAACATTTTTTAGAAAATGATTTTTCAAATCAGTCATCTCTGCTGGTACACAAAGCTTCTCTCTTCCCCCACCACAGAGGCAATATATAATGGGATTCACAGGAGCTCCCTAATGACGACCATGTACATGGGAATCGAATAGACATGGGAAAAGGTAGAAGAAAGAAAGAGATAAAATGACATAAATAGTCTTTGGATATTATTTTCTTATCCCCTTCATAATCTACTCAAGTCTTCAAACTAAGCATACGACAACCACTTGTGTGTATCTCATTCTCTGACTGACTGACTGAGTGTGAAATGTGTTAGATAAATATGACCACCTTTTGTGATAGAAAATGAAACAGTAGAGGTAACAAGAACAGTAAGCTTATTTTATTTTTGCAAGCCGTTCTCCTGTCAAATCTTTAATTATTCGATTAAGCAACAATTAAAACATACTTAGCTGTCACTCTTATGTAGTACGATTGTAATTAGCAAATTGTTAACCAAAGCATTGTTGGTATGTATCATGTCTGTGTAAGGAAAGTGGCACTTGAGGTAGTACACCGTATTACTACGATTAGTACAATGGCAAGTAAGTTGACAAGGTATGTGACATTTGGGGCAACATGAGATACTTGAGATCTGCACATTAATTCCTTATTGTAGAATTTCCAAACTAATTTGTAGCCAGCTTTCACATTATTGTAGAGTATTGCTTAAAGTAAACATGCTTTCTATCAACCCCATTTTCAGACAAATAAGTCTTGATGAATTATGTTTAACCTGCATAGTCACTGTTCTCCTTTATCTTACACACGTCGAGTCTTATTACACGGTCTATGTCTAACCAAATGGAAATCAGCGATATTAGGGCAAAAATTACAATCTGAAAATGTATTTTTGCCTTTGGACAGGACCAACATGTTGTACGTTAGGCATGTCAATTCGCCAAAGCTTCATCTTCTGAATCACTGACTCTGATCTGATAAAAGACCCTGCTGAGCCGATAACGATCTCATGGATATTTTCTCATGAAGATATAAAATTATTTTTTTAAAGAAGTCATGCTATTTACATAAGTATAACTTTTCACTGGCGAACACTACGAATCCACTACCTGTGCAGCATTATTATAGACCAAGTCTATAGAGATAACAAGACAAAGTTTTTTTTGCATACATATACTTAAACCATTCTAGGCAATACATTCCAGCCACTTTCTTTCAATACGAAAAGACAAGCGTGACATAATTGAATTAAAATCTTCCATACGTAGAAGTTGTATGTACAATCAAAGAAAAAGAAATAAAAATGGTTCCTAATTTAGATGCTTGTTCTCAGAATTTCATACTCATGACGTCTGTTATGGACTCGATTCATTACTTTACCGTTAGCAATGAAAAGAAAGATGTGCAGCAGTCAGGTATTTATCAAAGATGTTAGTTTGATGCGACCAAATGCACATGCTCAGACTTCAATATGTACCTATATCAATTAGCTGTCTAGAAAAATGAAAAATGTTAGTAAGCCTTTTCACTTTCTACGCCAGAGTTTTATTCGTATTCTGATCGTTGCAAATTATGCACGTAGCCATGAATAAAGACATAAAACTGGACCAGTCTAATGCAATGCATTTCAATCAAGTTGAAAATGTCGTACACGATGAACGAAGGCTTTCTTCTTCTTTTGTTTGAATGTCTTGCGTCGTACAGTTTTTTTTCTTTTAAAATTGTAAGTCTGTGCATTCATTCTTTCAGATGCATTTTCTATTCGAATGCAGAGGATGTCTAGCATGCAAATGATATTTTGAGCAAATTAAATAGGATATTATTTATGAATTGTTTACGACTTTATTATATATTTTCTTCGATTATTATAAGTCAATGTCCAACGTTCCGTGGACAATTTAAGTATTTTCAGAGCACGGAAAACATTAGTTTTATACACTTATTTTACGCAGTACATCTTAGGATTTGATTCATAGATTTTATATCACAAGTATGTTCCTGTTAAATAACAATCTACGTAATCTTCTATTATAATAATGTGGTCATTGTACTAGAAAAACAATTATTTAATTAAGATGTTCTTCCGTGAACGAGCTCGCCGATGAATTTATTACGTATATAATATTTACTGATTAGCGTGAAAAATCTAACAACGAGTAAGTTTGACTGTAGCGTAAAATCACATAATCCTAGAAACAATTAAATATTATTATGCTTAAAGGTGTTTACACAGAGTGGTGTGTACATTCTTCGTTTTGCACTTGCACCAATTAATTATTATGCAACCTTTGAAACTCAGTCCGTCCGTTGCCTGGACGACTAAGCGATACATAAAAAATATATAGTTATAGTTCTTTTGCTTGCATAACTTATGTACTTAGTTAAAGTTTTGGTGTAAATATTCTAACAGTAGTATAGTTACCAATATCATTTTTCGTACTACAAAAAACTACTGGATCACGTACAACGTATAAATTATGGCTACATTAAACTTACTCCGTTATTCCAAGCGCAATAATTGCTTGCTTTATCATATCACCCTAAAAAATCATTTTGCGTACACTCTGAGCTCTGCAAATAGTGTATATAACAAGGTTGCGTTGCATTCCGAAAGCGTTTGTACTCCTACGATCAAAATATGAACAGTTTCATTTACATTTACATAAATATTTTTTGGCGTCATGTATTAAATACTCGAAGGTAGGTACACGCATCATGAACACCTAGATGAGCGATATATACACAATAAACAAGGGTACACTCTTGTAATAACTTACTTTGAATCATTAAGATCATACATGAAAATAATAATAAAACTCTATTAAACCTTTACATAATATCTTCTAGCGATCAGTTTATAAACGACAAAAAATTTAATAAAAGTAGTGTATTGTACAGGTAGTATTATGAACTTAAAAAAGTGTTAAAAGAATGAATTCGCTTGCCTTAAATTCATTACGGCATTATCTTGATTTACGAATTATCTAAAATACCTTCAGGTAACTTTGTATATTATGTTAAAAAGTATCGCCATAAGGATACTGGATACTGAAGGCTTGAAACTAGAAATCACACACACGGGGCTAAATGGACTATAATTCATTTGTTACAGTAGACGAAAAGAAAGTTATCTAGTAGGTAGTATGAAATAGCCGACGACAAAAATCATTAAAAAATATATGGTATCGATAGCGAGAAATTTTATAACTATAGTAGCTTAAATATACTGAGATTGATAGTGGAACATCAACGGTAGGTATTTTATACTTGACGATCATGGGTTCGGGTTCTGGTATTGTATTGAAGGGTACTTCTCGGAATCATTGATAAGGATGATCTTATCCGGGAGTACCCCGTACATAAGGATCAAAAATGATTCTGTAATAGAGTGAATGAGAGAAATGTAATATGAAAGCTCCAAATTAGCTGACAACAGTTACCTTAATAATCATTTACGAAAAATGATCTATTAACGAACCACAGAAATTGTAACATTGATCCCTAAGTTGCCATTTTCGGCAAAGCATTGAGCGGTAGCAACATCAAATGACAGGCAATCTGACTGCTGAATGGCAGTTCCAATGCCATCATGAATTGATCGTGGAGTGGCCTCCCAAGCCAAACGTTTGCGATTACAGCTAAGCTCCAACCTGTCCAAGTAAAATGAATTCATGTCATAAATATGCTAGTGATGACGATAAGGCACACTGAAGTAAGTTCATTAAGTACATTTAATAAATGATTTGTAAATAAATGTATGCACGGTGACCTTACCGATAAGCATATTTTTCACTTTGTTTCTTTGAACCAATTAACTGAACAACAGCGTAGAAGTGCTGCAATCCCGCACGATCCTGCTTTTCTAAGACGAGCATAAAGTGTTGTCCGAAGCATGACTGCATCATCACCCTGATAGAAAAATATTATTTATTTATAGAAAAATATTTTGGCCTTATGCATCATATCTATCTTAATCAATCCTACTTACCAATCCACAGCTCCGGGTAGATTGATATCGGTCGCTAGAAATACGATGTCTTCGCCTATTTTCAAAGAATTAATGTTATTATTAAACTGTTAACTATCAGAGTATACATTTCATATTCAAATCAAAATGCCCGTACCATGAAGAGTAGTAATTGACTTATGACATGTGAGGAGATGCTGCATAACATGTTCCAACGATCCAGTCCACTTGCAACTGGCCCCTAAAATGGTTTGCATAAAATAGACTAATTTACATTACCAGATCCTGCCTGCCGTAATACAAAAATTGTTTAATTTACTCAATTTGCCTATTTCTTATTTTGCTAATGTCGAATATGATCTATATTTTAATATCTCATGACACTTGCATTCACCCTAACTTGTAATCAGGGTCAAATTTGCAATCATAATTCTTACTACTGAATTGAGCTTATTTAACCAAAATTGAAAACTGATCTTAATTAGTCGGAGTACTGTCATATTTACAATGATTTACTGCATGTTTCGATGATATGTATAAATACGAAAGATTCAATTCATAGGTAGAGTGAATATGTAATAAAAAATTTTACGAACCAGGACATGGACACGTGTAGGGGCGAAATTCGCAACTTTCCTCATGCTCGTGCTTTTCGGTGTGTAAGACGAGTGTTGCGCAACCTAATATGAAACAATAAGCAAACAATTAAAACCTTTTCTTGGGATTACATACAACTCCCTTTGCAAGTCAAGTAAATGACTTACCATTACAAGCGTGTTTGCACGGAAAGAAAACCGTTTGGGCAACTTTCTCCATTGCTAGATTGCGAATATTTCCTACAGAACCAAGAATTCATTTAATGATTACGATTATACAAGTACAAACTGCATAATAATGCCACGCAATTTAGACGGTTTTTACCTAGTGGTCCACGGCAAGAAGGACAACTAGTAATTTTGGGTCGACAATCAGCGCATAGTAGATGTCCTGATGCACACTGCGAATAAGAAAAAGGAATAATATTAGCTAACAATTTAAATTAGGATAATTGTATAACTATTTATTATATAGTAGGACTACACTATATTAACGAATACTATGTATCCAGCAAAACTAGAATTTTATGATATGAATCTGTGAAAAAACATACTTGGTAGATCGGAGGTAAAGCGTAGTCGAAGCAAACGGGACATTCAAAGAAGCAGGCAAGATCTGCTTTTTGAGCGGCCTCATGTGCTGAAATTGTACTAACTCCACCTCCTCCATTTCTTCTTTTACCACCTGACGCAGACATCTTTCTTCGCGAATATCTTAAACTCCTGGATGATTCCACTTTGTATTTACAATGAAAAACAATCTCCGAAATTTTTTCTAGGCAAAACAACTGACGAGTCACTCAGGAGACGTTAGTTGTCACTGCAGCTTGGGAAACTTAGATGCGAACTTCAGAGAAACTAGCACCAACCGCTATTCAATAAAATATCAATATCATGATTATTTTCAAGGTATAGAAAAGATTTGGGGATTAATATGATACAAATATAAACCGTTATTGACTTGAATACGACAACATTATTGACAAAATCAAAACTGTCTTGAATCTTGAACCAATATTTAGTCAATTAAAAAACAACAGCAGCAACAGAAATGAATATAATCTTATAAGAGGAACAATTAATACTAGTTTTAATTAGTAAATCAACAACAATGTAACTAAAACAATCCTAACAAGCCGTATTACGTAGCCTAGTGCATATATAATTAGCCTTGTGCCGTCCTACGGAACGGGTTAATCCTAGCCTATCCCACTTAATTGTTAATGACTGCCCATAATCTGTTATGTAATTTGCCACGAGTTAGTTGTAAGTTAGAAAATTAACAGTAATACCTAGCTTAATCCCACACCTGGACATTTCACGTTGAAAATGCATAATATGTTCGCGTAAAACAACACAAAACACCTTGATCCCCACAAAATATAAAGCTATCATTTTTGTACCTGAACTTGGAAACCTTAAATCCAGCCCATAAAATAGCACTTGACATACGCAACCTCTTTGGAACAGTTCCTTGGAGTGTTCAACGACCAAACTGTCACCTAGAACCAAGTAAGAAGGACCTCCTTACGAGCTCCCTCACTGGTAAAAATTGACCTTCTTCATTGAACCTACAACCAAACAATAAACAAAAACACATTATTATTAACATTAAACATCCCAAACAAATCCCCAATAACTAACCCCAATTAACCAATAAAGTACATCATTTGTTTACCAAATCTCACCTCCATCCACCCACACAATAAGGAGAATCACCCCCACTTAATATTTTTAACTGCTTAAAACCCTTAACCCTTTAAAACCTTCCTAATTTCCTTCCCTAACTTAAATCCACATTAAAAACCCTATTATATACTTCACAGAATCAAAATTAACCTGCTGCAGCTGCAGCCTCACTAACTATTATCCCGTATAATATATTATTGTCCTACAAATCTTCACAGAGAATTTTTTTAACGATACAATTCAAATAAACTTATAACAAACCCCAATTAACTTGGCTAGCTGTTCATTATTACAAAAAATTTAAAAACTAAAGAGATTACTCTTCTTCAATCTGCCTTCAAACTGTACATGAATTAAGAAAAAAAAGTGTGTAATTAGATAATGCAAAGGACCCAAGAGCAGCAGACCCAGTTGTGTTGCATTCAAACAATCAACAAAACTGTTTTGCCTGCTGATACGAACACAAAACAATAAGCTGTCCGTCTGGCCTGCTTCAAGTAGAGCAGCCTATCTTGAAACGTGAGAAGTGTATAACAAGCAGAGTGTTTATAGAGGAACGAGGGAGACACGCATCGAGACACCGCCACACACTAAACAATCCAATACGAATCCTGTAGCCAAGTGTTCACCTTTCTCTCTTTCCTCTTGTGAGAGACTCGAGCTTTTGCAAAAAAAATAATGTTAGTTGGATTATATGAATGTGTAGTAGACGGTAAAGGGCATGCTTTTTTTAAGTGTGTATGTTTTAGATTATGTTTTAGTATTTTCCATTCTGGTTATGTAGCTAGTTTGGATAGGAGGAGTGAGTGTGTATATGGATGTGGATGTAAAGAAGCCAGAGTGTGTGCCATTTTATTGGGATAATATGTAGTTTGATAGTTTGCATGGGACTGTAAGCTGTAATTGTGAGTGAACAGGATTTTGTAGGTATGCTTATAATAATGCGCTGTAGAAGGGTTGCAGTAATGATCAGGATAAGATGGATGATAAGCGATGGAATAATGACATGAGTTTTCGATTTGAATACTGAATTAACTTTGTTATACTTGTCATTAACTTTGGAACAAGTTATTACTAAGAAGGTGAGGTGAAATGGGTACTTGTCTCACTTTGCCCCATGATTTTGAGTAAAGATGATTTAATTAATGATGCAATTAAGAGAATGGTTATATGGGGGTTTGTGAATAGGAAGGAGAGCGGATAGACAGACAAACAAGCTACTGTGAGGAATACAATTAAAACTCTTGGTTTGAAGCGTTTAGCGTTGAAAGATGTGTAGCGTTGTTGTTAGAGATATAAATGGTGAGCAGAGATTGTAACTCGAATGACGAGAAAGGAAACATGGGCATGAATGAACCAAAAAATAACATTTGCATAGATAGCTAGAGATGATATGATATGTAAAAGTAAATGCTGCTCTTGTTAAACATATTTTTTCAGATTTGCTTGCATAATGGCAAATGATCATTTTTTGATTAAGGATTTTTCATGCGTTGTTGGATCCGCGTCTGTTGGTCTATTATGCACTGATATAATATATGTACAGTTTTGATTGTAACATTGTTGTTTTAATTATGTTGTTATGTAAGCTTGCTTCAATGGTAGAATCAGATCTTGATAATTATTGTATCAGTATAATAACGTAAAGCTCAGATTTAGGGCTCAAATTGCAATAAATGAGTAATTAATGATTTTGAGCTGATAATAATTCTGAGATTATATCCAATGCATAATAATGGTTTGTCTAGAATAGTGCATTGAGTTGCATAATAATAATAATATGCATGCATGTTTGTTTGATTTCTTGGGTAAACTGCTACTCATCAGATCTATTCATTCAGATAAAAATATAAGAAGGTAACTACAGTCAGTATTAATTATCTTGAACATCATCATAACTTTTGTAGCTTGGAAGTTGCCTTCCTTTGTGGAAGTCAGCTTCCACTTTGCCTGAAAGCTAGTCCCCCAAGGTTTAAAGTAAATAAGCTGTATGAAAAGTCTTTAATATTGGTTCGTTTACACATGAAAACATGACTCCTTCCCTAAATTCTCTTCCGCCATCGACTAGTTAGTAGTAAACAATTATAAGTTGTTTTTAACCTACTTTACGAGTGGATTTTTTCTAAGACCAATTATACATTCATTTATTGAGCAATGCAAGTTTTTGTAGAAGTCTACTTACTTTCATGACCGATTATACACATTAAAAATGTTCATAGATGAAAACTTTAAGTATCAGAATGAAACTCATGTTGACACATGCTAAACTTTGTTCGACCATAAACCACAAGTACCAGAGAACTACGTCGGATGACCAAGATATTTATGGAAATTTGGAATGGGAAAACTAATTTACATACAAGCCTACTAATGGATGTATGGACATACATTCAGGTATTAGCTACATGGGTTTCCATATATCCCAATAATAATGCTTTTTCATTGATTCCCGTTAACATACAATTCGTAAACGGACAAAAAATTACTGAACTGTGAGATATTGACCGAAGAAGCCCATCTCTCTGGATTCTAGTCTGATAGTAAACCGTAGTAATAACTTTTGAGAATAATATTGTCACCCTTGGCATTAGGAATTTCATGGAACAAGATATGCATAATGTCATGTTATGAAAATGGGATAATGGATGATATAAGTGAAGAAGCCATTTTAAATTGTTATTGCTGAGAAATGTTCAGCAGTTATGAATTCTTTGAACAGAAACTATCCAAGAGGATAAAGAAAGAATGAAAGAAAACGATGAAGTTTTTTTTGGACGTGCATACTTCTACTTTTATTTCAGCTACGGAATATCATTCAAAATAACTTAAATAGACGTACATGCATAATCATGAGGATAACTTAGACTTGGCATAAAGAACTGTAGCACAATACATTCTCCCCGTCTCACATTATTGTGTGAAGGCCAATGAGCCAGTAAATAATAAAAACATTTTTTTATATTGTTTTTAACAATAATATTATGGTAGACCCTTGAGGGTTCCATCCAGTAATAAGACTATTAAGATGATTGGCTACACAATAAACATAATCAGTATAAAAATTTCGAATTTTGATTCACTTGGAATGACTCTATGAGCTACACTGTAGAAAATTAAATTCACAAGATGGCTTACGAACCGAAGTGAACATTTTAGTATTAAACTACAATGTCTTTGTAGCATTCCTCTATACTTCCAACAGACTTAATGTGATCCATTGTATTGGTGAAGTGCTTACTAATTTGATGACTTTCTTCGTTGTTTTCTAAACTAGGTAATTCCTCATTGATTTTCGTGATTAATTCTTTTACAAGAGAAGCCTCAATTAGCTGATTGCCTTTCTTCTTAAAATACAAGTAGTGGTTTAAGAGTTCCACGAACAACTGGACTTGAACTGTTGAGTCCATGCATTGATTTGCGATTTTCAGGCCCTTCTTCAGACAGTCAAGAACTCGCTTCTCATCTTTGATCTGAAATGAAAAGTAAACTTTAATTATAGGTCTGATAGTTAGACATGATATTTTTGGAAGTATTAAAATGAATGCATAACATACCGGCTCGCCACCAGACACCACTGACTTTCCAGACCAAAAGAGATGGGAACAGGTACCGAGGGCACGAGCTTGGTCAGGTTTCTTTAGAAGTTTTGAGGCCGCCAAAGCACAGTTAGTTCTCAATGGATCATGATTTTCTTCGCCAAAACAACCCATTTGCTCCAATGTCGCAACAATTAATGTAATAGCGGCAAGTTGAGCTTTGCTGTCGGAGATTTCCTCCTCGTAAAGAGAAAATGCCTAAACAAAGAACAACCCCGGTTGAGTATAACTTACACATTGAAATGATTCATAGAAATATTTTTAGAATAAAGCAACAAATTATTACCTGAGACATGAACTCGTAAGCCACGGTTTCTTGATTTTCGAACGGAATACGGTTTATTGCAAGAGCGCCTTGCAGAAACAATCTTAATGGCAATTCAGCAAGTTCAGCTTTAGTGAGTGCAGATATTGTTCCATGACAAAACTGGAAAATCTTTTGGCATTTCTTTTGCCATTTGTCATCCTGAAAGCATGAATGAAAATAAAGATTATATTTTTGTATTAATGGTTGACAATAAAAATGTTTTCCTTTCTAATTTTCAAAGCGTTAAGGGCAAACCTGGTCTTTAACGGAATAGTATCTAAATGCTAACTGGTATGCTGCAAAAACAATAGGTGGAAGTGTATGGGGTATTCTGCGGTTGCCCCCAGCACCCAAATGTCGCCTGGCTGTGTTCAATATTAAATATTGCTCATCAGGGTCATCCGACACGAGAAGATGAAGGAATCTACACAAAAACAACATTATTAAACACTGCTTCATCGTTTGTATACGCTTTGCTTTTTATTTAGGTTCTAATCGCTCTGACTCACCTTCCTAATAGGCTTTGCTCTTCGGCAAAATCTTCTGGATCTGGAGTTTCCGTTGGCTGATCCGCTTGATCTTGGACAAGTGACGAGATAAGCCCCAACATGAAATCTACTTGTTCATGGTTCCCTATCTGAGTTTCATTTTCCAATGCATTGTTGATTAGGTACATGGCTAGTGATTTGCGACCTTCGTAGTCCATGAAATCCAAGAGATTGCCATAACTCTCCAGTTTCAAAAGGGTCAGCACATTGTGATAGTTGTCAACGGGGATTTTCAAGAGCTTCATCAGCTCCTTCCCTACTGGAACTGCTTGACTGATCCTTTCCAGGTTAAACTTATTGAAAATTTCGGACGTTTTCCCCAAAACTTTGTCAACATAGTCTACACGATCCGGATAACATTTATTTGCTAGATTGATTAGTGAAACTTGTAGGGCCACAATATCCTCTGATGGGATGTCAGGTTTTGACTGTAATCAAGCAATAAACCCAATTAAAAATTAGAAATATTTACAAAACTTTTTTTAAACCATCCAATTTTTCACTTACCACGTCTGCCATAACAAAGTAAACGTGTGTTAAAAATTGCCACAATATCACACATCTAAAAAAGTTTTTTCAATAAATGTTTAAAGTAAGTACCTTGATATACTTTTCTAAATCTATACATTCTAGCTGTGATAAGCGAACTAGATTTGTTCCCACAAGGATTCGCAAGTCTTGCCTTTCTTTCTCCCTTCTCTCCCTGTCCCTTGAATGGCCCTGATGTTGCATTCGGACCCATAACTTGTTCATCTCCGCAAAATTCATTAGGACAAAGTCAATTGAGTCTTGCACCTGAATCAATTCGAAACATTAATCAGTTTCTTTAAACCACTCAAATCGGAAAATAGAAAGTAAAAATATCTACATATTAAGTCATCAACGTACCGTTCCACCTGTGGACGATTCATCTGATTCTAAAGAACCCTCAGAGTCTGCGACATCTGGAAGGATGTTTCTTGTACATTGCAACAGATAATTTCTTAGAAATAAACCCCTCAAGGGATGCTGCACACCCCGACACATCTCTACCATATCCTTTAAAACATCTCTGCTTAGACTTGGCTTGGTTTTTATGTACACTAAACCCACTGTGATAAGCAAGTATCTGGAAAAAACAAAACAATGAGGTAACAATGATTAGATGAAGATGATTAGGCCAGATGATGAAGATCACATTATATGGTATATTTGTATAAATATAAAATTACAGTCTGGGAACTATGCTGCCGGCGTATTGCACCATTTCATATAAATCCGACACTTGTCGCCCTTTCTGGAATTCATCAACTAAGTAAATTTCCAGGTGACGAAGCTCATCCGTCACTGCCATGTCTACCAAAAAACAACAAAGTTCAAGATTATCTCACTGAAAAGGCCTAAAGTGCAGTGATACATTATTTTAATCTCACTATTTTACTTACAAAGCTCATAATAACTTTTTGGCGATAACATGGAGGTTCTGAGTTCACCAAGCATTGTTGAAGCATGCTTTAAACCATCCATCAAGCGTCCCTTATCAAGGCAGCGTTTCATTTGAAACGCTTGCATTTTAACGATCCCCAGTGCCTCATCTAGCAGCTTGTCTTGCTCGTCTGGGGGCGAACCTAGCTGTGGTGTTGTAGGCTGCAAGGGAAATCAAGTTATTTTAATCTGCTATGATCTTAATCTTTCTTTCCTCACCGTCATATAATGCTATACAGTTAATATAAATGCTAAATAATTAATGATTCAACTTGTACTCACCATTGTGTACAAATGCTGGGAGGTAATTGACTCACTAACAAATTGTGATTGTAGTAATGAGAAAGAGGAAGGCGCACACTTCCACTATAATATATTATTATGCCCCAAAATCCAAGAGTTGTCACTGTATTAATAACCTATTAATTAACAAACATATATGAATATTACTGTATTGGTCACACTCAAAAACCTTTCCCACTAACCAATAAACACATTATGCCTTAAATTAACTAAAGTTTCAAATATGTACTATCAACTACTGACTATTAGACGTTTGTCCGTTTCAGAACCCAAGTCAAATAACTAGAAAATGGTGCATTACCAAATCCCAGCAAAAAATCATGCATAACACATACTTGGCGTGCCACAGTTAAATGTACATTATGGTATTCATGTTACTTTCTTAATGCCCCTTAACAACCTAATCCTTGTCATTAGCCATGTAAGTTATGATAAAACAATAGAATTTGTACGGAGGGAGATAAATGAATGATTAGAGATAAACGATGAAGACATCTCCACTGGACAAAAAACATGTGCAAGACATGTGTATTAAGACATGACGTGATTTTCTATAGCCAAGATCCAAATCCTCTTAATCTCATCTTCCAACCTACTTTACAGAAACGGATGCACAAAATCTATCATATATTTTTTACCTTTAATCAATAACTTTATAAAAGAATATTTGTAAAATATTGAAAAATTAAACGGGATTTAAATCTGCGTCCTATACCATCTAGCAATTACTGTCATAAACGGTATAAAAACGCCATGGTTGATATTCACATCAAGCATGACACACGTCAAGTCACAAGTTCAACTTGGCATCATACCTCCTATTTTTATAGCAGCCACACGTATGTATATGTAGTTAGTTATTACAGTTGGCTAACTGTCATGCTAATCTGTAGTTACAATCAATTACCAAAACACAATGCAGCATTAACTTGTTCCGCTTCCTATTAACTTTTCTTGATATCTAATCTACATTACATCCATTACATTTACGCCTATTATGCCACTCTTACAACTTATCAAAGTCACCTTTTCACACCCTTAAGCCTATTTTAACAAACGACTATATTAAATGAATGTACTCTATACACACACTAATTACTACTGGAGCAATTAGTGACAAATCTAAAGAACTTCATCCTATTTTAACAATCAGCTTGATAAATAAACGCAACAATGCAATCCAGAAAACACCCACCACCAAAAGCTCAAGTGAAATGGCTTAAATCTGCCTGTCTAACACACAGCCTTAAACTTGACAGTTAATTACCTTTATAAAGAGTCACCTCATATTATCAAGTGACACATTAACTTTTAACTGCTCAACATTTAAAGATTTTAAAACCAAGTTCATGAAAATGACAGCTGATGAAATTAGTGTAATGTTATGACTGAGTAAAAGAGAAAATGGGAGTTTCTCCGACAACCGCATAACCCGTTCGTTTTGTCACTCTGCTGGAAAATATGTGTGTATGCACGAGCATATATCTAAAAATGACAAATATGCCCTCAGGAAACTTAACTCATTTCAATTACAGTAATGCTATATGAGTAACAAAGCTAATTAACTTGGTATATTATATAGAAGGAATGAAAATGATTACCACTCTGTTATTTAATGAATGATATAAGGTGGAGAGCAAATAATAAGTAGATATTTAGCTCTCATTAAAAACGAGATCATTTTTTTTCATCCCACCTATTCCATTTCTGCACTCACGTATAATATATTCGTATATGTACTTGTAACAAGTTTCTATTCTGTCCTGCAGTCTTGGCACAGCTCACACACAGGACGCAGTGTGGTGTAAAATGTTTAGAGGTTTCGTTAAATATCCTGCAATGTTGAAAGTCTTTATTGGAATAACAATATGTTGCTTATAATATGCTTCAGACCATATTGAGTAGCTAAGTGGTTACGAGAAATTCTTTCTAGAATCACTTGCAAATGTCTGTCTCACTCCATTATCGTTGAATTTCATAAGTACTTACATGACGATTTCGAATATTTTCGGGTAGGGTGATAAACTTGATACCTGAATTTCGGTTGATATGGGTAATGTGAGCTGGTAGGAATCAAATTGATTGAAATAGGGTGAGAGGGTTTACATGGGGTCAGGAAATTCATTGAAGAAAAGTCGTACAAGGCGAACATTTTGTAGTATCTCCATTTGGCTAGTTACTTGGTTTATTCATTAGAAAAGGTGAGTACGCACAAAGATGTAATGCAGTAGAGTATAGCTTCATAAACTTCCTCTATACTAAAGCGGCATACACGTCCCTACACGTATACTTTTGCTTGATCATTAAGTAAAATGATAATTAATCGGGTCGGTTTTAAAGATTTTGGAATTTCAAAGCTAGTTGTAATAAGCATTAACCTTCTGAGATATGATGGAAAATTAGAAGTTTTTAAAGAGAAAAACGATGAATATTGAAACAATTCCTTAGTCTATTAAATGGCTGTCCAGCGTTGTGGCTTAGAACTTCCTAAGAGTTCCATGCAACTGCATCCTCCATGTATGTATGTTTTCCATAAAGCTGAATGTGGCTTTGATTATGAAAAGAAAGGGGTTTGATACAGATACATATTTGGACATTCATTAATATTTGCATGCAATATAAGGTTTAATAAGGATTTTTATGATATATGTCTCTATATGTTAAATTGTGATTTAACGTCACAGTTTATTGCTATATCTGTAAGCTAAACAGTATACCTTTTATGACGAAGATTTGAGCCATGATAGCATTATTGCCCGTCATTTTATGTCATGTGAATTTTCATCTTGTATCAACGATACTATGGAAAAAAATCATACAATTTAACTTCTTCGTTCTTTGCACAAAATATTCACTTTCTATGAAAACTACATATATAGATAGACGATATTTTGAGTTGTATAGTGAATGTATTCTGTCGCCCACAAAAACTATTCTGCGTACAATTGCAAAATCAACTGAAGTAGGCAAAAATATTAACGTGAAGGCATATTTTACTAGCAGTTGAAATAAACAGTAACTGCTTCCCATTAAGACAGAAATGACTGTCATGTTCCAAACTAAACGGGTAAAAGCAATACGGTTGACTACTTAACTACTTTCACTGTTATCATGATCAAAACTACATTGTCTGGCAATTGAAAGTGGGTCCATCATTGTAGGAGAACATTGGAGATCATGATATGAATAAAAGTGCTATCATGATCATTGTCAAAAAATAAACTAATGTCTTATTTGAAGATTTCAAAACGCTAAGGATTTCCAGTTAAGTGGTCACATTACAAGATTTATACATAACAGTTTGATCAGTAAACTTGTAATATAAAGTAAGATGATTGAAAATTGAAAATATTGATTTATATAACTAATGCTTATACATAAGAAATATGTAAATGTACATGCATAGCAATGTAATGATTCATTTTGTTAATCCCTTTTCCATCTGCCATTACCATAAGAAAAGCTTGACATTGTATTTTATGGCTTCCGTTCAAGACCAATTCGCATAATATTCGCATAAGATTGGCATTTCGTCATTCATCATCAAATAAAATTAAGAATGTAATGACATGGTATGGATATGGCAATGTCATAACTCTCATATGCCGTCTGAAAACAAGCTTATCGGTAAATGGATGTGTAAATACCGTGTCTGTTAGGTACATGATTTGTACATAAGAAGATGAAAAGTGCGACTATAGGTATTAATTCCGACTTGCAAAAATATAATATTCTATTTTAAGTCTGCCAAAATGAGCGTTTTACAGCTTATAATGAATGCCTTTTACACGTAAGGCTGTATCTGTAGTTATAAGAAAGAAATGAATTGTTCAAGTTATGCAAACTAATTTAATGTTAATATTAAACAAGGGATATTTTTTGTTATAACTAGTTTTAATTTTACAGTTTAACTATTCCGAGACTAAAATAGATCACAGAAGGCCAAAGCTCAACTTTAAGCCTTCAACTTCAATTCCACATGTCATATAATATGACACGGCATGTGTTCTGCAGGATCTATGACGAAGACATAACCAGTAAGACACATTATATACCTAATACAGTTTTGTAAAAAAATTCATTCCAAGTAATTAGTTATATTGCTGCTTATGTCAGATACATACGATCATGATCAGCCACGAAAAAATTTTCATATTATTCACTATACATGAATTACTTAATAAAGATCCGTATTCCGTATATTGCCTACGTGGAAAAAGTACAAATGAAATTTCATAGCATGGTAATTTGGCAATAGAAAAGCATTATAATATGCAATATTCATGACACCCAATGAAATGAGATGAAATCAGAAATTATGCTGTAGAAAGTCCAACGAGCATTTATTGTCACGTTTCTCATGTCATAACATTCTAATTCACTCTTTATTGTGTAAATACTGACGTTATCAGCAAGGGTAATTACAGGTACTTATTTACTTTTTATTGATGAAGGAAGGTAAATTCGTTCGGCCTCAGCCAATTCCGCTTCATTCTGCAATCGGAACACTTCCTCAACAGGGGCGACCTAAGACGAGGATTTTTTCAGATGCAAATTACACTGTGCAAATCGTTTCAAATGCAAAGTTTAATGGGTAATATTAATATTCATGATCACTGACCTTTGATTGGATAAATGCTAGAGACTTTTGATTGTAAATATTAGCAGAGACTTCTTGCATTGCGGTAATCGACGCTCGCATGTTATGATTAGCCCAAATTACCATTGATATGCCCAGGCTTTCCAGAAAGCTGGTAGGAGTTTTGTAATATTTCGTTGGGACAACAACGACTGGTCCCTAAAAGGTTCAACATTATCATATTAATCTCAACATATCGCATGTACGGTTTTAAAGGAGTAAAGCCAAATTTTCAATTGTAGGAATAATGTATAGCTTTTAATTTACTTGATTTTTCCATGCTTTCGTGAAAGTCTCAATGTCTGATGGATCGCTTTTCTTGCTGTGTATCAGAATTGCATCAGCACCAGCGTTTCGATATGCTTCTGCCCTGCGCAAAGCTTCATCCATACTCCAACCTGCAATCAGAGCTTCAACACGTGCAATTACAACAAAGTCAGGATCCGTTTGGGTGTCCTTGCAAGCCTAGAACAGTCAATGAATGGAGCACTGAGTCATGGAAGGTGAGGGGTTTAAACTTTAAAATGTGAGCATAAATGATATAAATATGTGAAAACATTAGAAAAACTTACTTTAACTTTCAAAGCGAATTCATTCATATCAGCAAGTGGCTGCTTCCGGTTATCCAGCAATGAATTGGTTTTTGGGAAGATTTTATCTTCAATGCAAA
>JAHZMV010006081.1:0-16745 GCA_027743765.1 Coecobrya sp. COE2
CAAAAGATGATAAGGGGGGACCCTTATCATTTTAAATTGCCCTCAAAGTAATGCTGACCACCGTCAGATGCTACTACAAAAACTAACTTTATTGCTGCCTAAACAAATTGAAGTATAGAATTTATTTATAGAAACAGCACAATTTAAAATTGTTCTGTTATAATTTAAACACAGATTTAAATAGTTACATACTTCATGATATGTCGTACATTATAACAGAAGTTTACATTGAACATGCAATTTATCATTTAGCGGATATTCATGCTGGTTGGATGTTGTCGTTGTGTGATGTTTGAGAGAAAGAGCAACGACTACATCTTCCAATTCATGTGTATCCATTACTTTTCCAAATTAGCTGGGACAAATTAAAAATGAAGCATTTGATTGAAAAGGACACGTTCTTCAAACCTATTGTATTGTAATGTCTACCACTTTTTACCGTGTAAATTCACAAACGTTTACCACAAGTCACATGCTCAAGTTCACAATGTCTCTCTTGTGTCCGCGTCCTGTGTGCCACCTCCACCGCATCAACACATGGACATGGGTAGGTAGGTAAAAAAATTAATAAATTTACCTTTTTAATTCTTTAAATTCTCTCCCATAACATTTCTCAAGAGAGATAAATCAAGCTGATGACACTTTTCTTGGTAAATATAAGGAAATAATGTAGTCAGCAACATTTCCTTGAAAGAAAACAGAGAGAATGAATGGAAATCTTCCGAAAGGAATGTAAAGAAGAAGCCCCTCTTCTCGCCTTCATCTTTCCCTTGTTGTTTGTTGCGTATTATGTCTGTACAAGTATGAAACATAATTTATATGTCTTTTGAGCAGTTAAAGTCCAACTTGGATTGAAAAGTAGGAACGCAAGTGGTGGTAATTTTTGTATTTACAATGGTGATGTTGTTGTGTGCCTAAGTGTTGCATATGGAGTGATTCTATTGAAGCAGGTGTGAATTAGTATCTCTGATGATGAAATTTGTATTGTGATGCCCACTTGTAATAATCGCTGTTATGAACTAAAGAAAGGGTGCCAAGACCTCTCGGGGATTGATTCACATTGCATAGTCACCGTCATCAGAGAGTCAGTTAATGATAGTGTGCCTTGTGCTGTCCATCTACTATCTACAGAAATACGACTTATAATATTTATGCATATATCTTGTACTGAACAATATCGAGTGTTACATATTATATGTAGACAAAAAATGAGTACAAAAGTATGCAACATGCAACCCCCTGGACATGTGAATGTCAAAAGTGATGCTAGATTTTGACCATTGCCGTCTTAAAAAATTTAACAAAATTTCTTCAAAGGAATTCCGATTAAGAATTCTTTCATTCCATGGGAAATCTTTGATATTTCATATCAAAACAATGTGCTCATTGCGCACATTGATATCATAAATTACTATTAAATACCATATATCTTACTTGTTAATCATTTTGATAGATCAGCGGAGTAAACAATTTGCACATAATTAGAAAAAAAACCCAAATGGACCACCGCTCGCTCACTACTATGCCCAGCTAAAAAAGATGATACAAGAGACTGAAAAATGAGCGCGCGATGATAAATGTCAATAGATTAACCATATAAAGGATCTGTTTGATGATGTCTATCCCACCTTTACTTTTTAAAAGTATTTCAAAGGGGAAGCAATAAATCACCTTTTCAAAATATAAAGAACAAATTAAAAATAAATGTGTAATACTTATGTCTAACTGTGACTGTGCTTCGTATGATATCGATATATCTCACAGAAAGTGTTAAATGTACCTCACACCTTGTGAACTAGCGTCGTGCGTAGCTAGTGATCCACCGCAGCACTATCCCATGCATGCAAGCAAAGTACATACCATCAAAGGCTTTTCACATATCAAAGTTTCGTGTATAATGTAAGTATGTATATATTTAGGCATGTATTACACAGATTTATTTTTCGAAAGAACGCTATTTTTATAAATAAAGCAATGAAACGATGTAGTTGAATCTTATGAGGCTCACATCATAAGTTTTCTACGTGATTGTCGCCGTTTGAAGTGAGTTTTTCATTCGAATCTTGTTCCTTTTTAGGTACCGGCATGGTATAATACTAAGTGATTTATGAGGAATCATAGTAAGAAAACAGAGAGCCACTCACTTAAGAGCAGCAGCAGAACAGTTCCTTTTTTTATTCGTTTAGAAACGAATAAGCACACACACGTCGCATATCGCGAATGACATGACGTTTCTTTGCTTACTTTCTACTTATTACTTGTTTTTTATGATGAGATGAAATGAGTAAGTGTGCTCTTCTTCTAATCTGTAAGTATTAGCATTTTGGTTTATGACAACAACTCCACAATGCCCCATCATGGTTATAACTAAACAATGAACGTAGAAGATTCATGTTGTAAAGTTGATAAAGTGCATTTGTACTCAGCTTTCTTGTAGAAAAAAATAATGAACTAGAACAAGACGAAGAACATGAGCAAAAAAATCTGTCAGGTTCTATTGACAATAATTTAAATGAAAAGACCACATTGTCATTGCTAGAATATAAGTACTTATTCAAAGAAGATGTAAGCCAATGCTATTTAAGTCTCTAAAGTTTATGAGGAAATGACAGAATAAGCTCCGATTCGTCAGTCTGTCCTGCCTGCCTTCCCGTACATATAATATTGCGTATTGAATAATAATAATGATGATGAATTCGAATGCTCGATTTTTCGACTTTTTTCTAATTGCTTGATTCAATCTGATTGCTAAAGAGTCACATTTTAACACTCAATGAAATGAGTTTAACTATAAATTTAAGGCAATGTTTGTTACGTTACTGCATTGAAAGAGCCGTTTTGAAATACTATTTGGTATTTTATTGATGAGCCAAAAATGATTTTAAGTTACGTTGGAGGGAGCATCTCCAGGAAAATTCTAACTTGCTACTTATGCCAAATGTTACAGCGGACCCGGGATCGCTTGTTGATATCGGAACTCCCAACAAGATATCCATGCGCATCGTTCACACTCAAATAATGATGATAACATGAGGAAACCTAGTCAAGAGAAAAAGAATAATACTCATTCGTAGGTAATCAGTCAAAAATTATTAATCCCTAATCCTCCTCCTTTGTGTGCAAATAAAGGGATGCAACTTTTTAAAAGAGAAAAGAACAGCAAATGACACTGTCAGGGAAAAGTACTTCAGAACATCTCTTGTGTCTTTTGAAGAGGCGGATCTCTCATGTTTTTTTCTGTGTATATTCTTATACTTAAGTTTACTTATTTATTTATACGCAAGTATAAATTCCTTTACATGGGTTTGAATATTTGTCTCCCACTCTTCACATTTTGTACCTCATCAAAAAAGAACAAAACTACTTGGGAAGTTGGAGAGACAAGACAAAATCCCTGCACCAACAACAACGTTAAGTAGTAAAAACAAGCTCCACTTGAATATCTATCCTACTTTCCTTATTGTTACAAATTGTTTGTTGTTTCGCCTCGCCGTGGTGTAATGAATGCATGCTCTTTTATTTTTTTACCAGCTTCATTGAATTTCAACTGCTTTCTTAATGTTTCTTGACCTGTCAAGCATTTTAGGGTCCTGTGAAAAAGTTCCCTAGTGCGTAAGTGTTTCGAATTTTGAATGCTCACAGCTTGTTTATGTAAAAATCCGTGTCGGTAATGCGCATTTTCATGACAAAACAAGTGTGACCAAAAATACTCTACACACACACTACTGGACGACTAGAAGAAACCTTTATCTCACGCTTGCTCTACTGTTGCACATGAATCACACAAAAGAGAAAAGAGTTAAATAAGCACAATTAGTGAATTTAACAGAAAAACACGAAGAATAAGCGGTTATAATTATGATTGTCACTGGACATTCAATGCTGATCACTGTGGAATTATGAATGGCTTTTTAACAAAAATAATCGCTGCATGCATGCTGCATGTATGACCGCGACAAATAGTTATTTATATACCTGGAAGATCGTGTGAAAACCGTTGTGAAGTTTGTTAGTGGAGCTTTCTACAATCGGGTCGTATAACTTTAAACTTTGTAGTTAGTATATAAACAAAACAAACTAGGTAAGTTTTAAGGAGTATTCTCTTCAATTCCTTTGTCTTGCCTAACATACATTTTATTGTAAACATTTAGGTAATGTCGATTGAATAAAAATATAAGGAAGTATTTAAATTCAATTTCGGAGAAGATGAATAATTCTCTTGAATTGATGAATTATAGAAATTCTCTCAATCCAAATCCATAATACATTTTATATAGTGATGACGGCGTTCGTATCGCAGATCGCAGCATGCTTAAAATTGTTCATTCCATTCTATTACGAAGCAACATCTTGTAAGTTGTAACATGACATGCCGCTTGGTATCAACATTCGGCTTTGCACGACATGATGTAATTTTGATGTCGGAGGAACATCAAATCAAGTCAAAATGTATTATCTATTCATCGAAGGCGGTGTCAACGTCATGTCACTTGGCAGGACTCAATAAACTGACGATTACATTTACAAAATGGACATAATTGTCAGAAAACACATGTATACAACACGTCAGATAATATAGGCGAAGAATAGCACTATCATATCATGTTTCAACACAAAAAAGAGCATAAAGAGGACCCACCACCAAAATCGACGTGGGGAAAGCTATTTTACGTCTTTTGCCAATGCGAGTGAATAAAGTCTTCCTGGTATGACGAGCATTGATGCTGTACACAAAACACAACATTAGCATCATTTATTTACAATGAATACTTGTACGTATATGTATTCCTCATAATTCACATTATGAATATTATGTACATTACATTCACCATACAAAAATGCTTTGTGCGTCTCTCCTCGCTGTGAATTCAGGCATGCTTTCGTAAACGGGGAGCTCATGCATTGTTACAGCTCAATGTTACCATTATGCATTAAAAGCTATTGAAAATACTTCAGTCATTCAAAATCCTTCGGGTTGTTTAACATATCGGTTTCAATGCAA
This sequence comes from Coecobrya sp. COE2, assembly GCA_027743765.1. NCBI lineage: Eukaryota > Metazoa > Arthropoda > Collembola > Entomobryomorpha > Entomobryidae > Coecobrya > Coecobrya sp. COE2. The sequence goes on from JAHZMV010006081.1 coordinate 5,003, forward strand.
TACCGGTGGTCTCCCTTTGATCTTCAATTGAGCATTCAAATACAATACAAATAGTTATTGGCCACACATTGGCCTGCTCACTCAGCCAGTTTGCCATCCGTAAAGAAATATGAGGTCTCTTAAAAGGAGACTCCACTCCATTTAACTATCAGATTTGACTTTAAAAAAAGTAAATTTCACTGCAGAACATGTGCACCTATCTGCACACCTTCCAATACGCAAAATGCACTGTCAAGCAAAAGCATGTGCGGTATGCCAGAATTTTTTCATCAGCTAGTACAAAAATAGATGAAATTATAGAATTTGAACTGTGCTGTAAAATTATGCATGTATGTAACAAGCAGAAGAAAGTGGAGACACATTTTTCTAGAAAATAATAATGGTCTATCTCCAAAAATCTAAAAATTCAGATGAAAAATCCTTCCTTGTTGACTCATTCAATTCACACTCGGAGAGCCAAAAAAATATCACAAAAGTCAAAAAGTCATTCTCATAAATATAGGTTTGCTGTTGCTGAATTCAAAAGAAATATGTAACCATAATGTCACCTTTTATATTAGATTCATTGAGAAAAGAAGAAAAAACCTCCTGCATAATATTTAAAAGAATATAATACCCAGAGGAACACAATGGGAAAGAGATGGTGTGAAGGCACACTAGTAGTGTGTATACGGATGGGAGAACGGTGAGGAAAAGAAAGACCTCCACGCTATCTCAAAGAGCCGACATCATTGAGAGTCTTGGTTTGGGGCTGTAATTGTTGACACTTGCGGTGCCTTTTGACCTCAGGGTGTTCCTTGTACAATATCACCTTAATTATTACTCTCTCACATCGCATTTTACTTCCGAAAAGTCAAAGGCAACACAGTAGTCGCTTTACCTATTATAGATATATGAAAAAAGAGGTATAAGTTTATACACAGGACAATTTAGGGAATCGTTGTATATTATAAGTGATCATTGAACACCTTCCCAACGAAAACGAAGGAATGTTTTATATTCTTCGCAAACACCCCAATACACCCAGGCAGTCGAGTACTGTGAAAAGCCGTCAAAAGTATGTACATTTGTAGTATACCCTAAAGTGTAACTATTATTTCCTTTTTGTATAACGTGTAATAACGCTTCATATTGTAGTTTTATTGTTTAATTATGGGGTTTTGCATTCATTTTCTTCCCGTCATCATCATTGACAATTTTACAACAAATGATGCCACAATTGACAATAATGGCATGTTTTGGGGTACTTCTCGCCATTCGGCTTTGGCTCATGTTACATTACTTTCTCGCGTTTCATAATTTAGAATAGCAATATCACTGGAAGCAATATATTTTGTTGGATTTGTCTTTTATGCATAGAAAACGAAGCTGGACAGTGGCCAGCAAAGTAAGGTAAAGAAACTGTGTGAGGTACCGCTTTTACAAAGTAACTTTGGTCCTTTAAAAAATCAGAGATTGTTCTCGCACGACAAATGACAAACATGAAAGAAGTCTCTATGTTATTGTCAGTCAATGAAGGGACATGGGTATAAAGTTAATGTGAAAGGCTCATCGACAAAATTTCGTTGGTGGACGCTGGTCATTATTATTCTATGTAGCAATTGTAGAAACAGGTAGCATCATAATAGAAGATAGAAGCATGTCATTTGTTATTATCATGCACAGAACGGAAGAAGTGGAAGAATCACGACAAAGTCCATTGCAATTGCAAGATTTACAACCTAGTTCTGTCATCACTTTGACCACCGCGCCCGATGTGGTCTTTCTCTACTTTGATTTACTCGTAGATTAAAGCCAAGTTGAAATGACTTTTTGAGCGGATCAGATAACTCTGAATAGAAGGAGAAAAAGTGCGGCTTTAAACTCATTTCATGCACTGTTGAGATGAGTTGTTTTGACGGAAATGCTAAGCACAAATAAATTGGATTTACAATGTTTTGTGGTTTTGCCACGTTTTCCGGTGTAAATTGCATTTGCATGCATCTGATATAACCGTGTACAAAACATGTCTGCAAAAAAGTAATGAATTTATCAAGTGAACAATGTATCGACGCTAATAACTAAATAGACAAGCTTGAGAATACTTTTAGAGAAAAGGTTATTGTAGTAGATTAATTTAGTCAGAAAAGCGTATTAATTCAAGAAGAAAACAGCTCATTATGATCATAAAAAATATTCAATGCATGGGACTATCTTGTTATTGCACTGTCATTATAAAAGCCAGTTCCTCCAGAGGAACAAATCATCTTGTTAAACAGTGCAAAGATTATTACAATCCGTGCTTAAATGATTAGTGCCATTTGATTTAGGAGAAAAAACTAATGATGGACAGGACAAGGCAAAGTTGGCAAACTACAATGTAATACATATACATATATTGTAGTAGAGTACACAAACTATTAATTCGATGTGAAAAAATACATACTCGCTAATATTCGTAGCAAAAGTTGATAATGAAGCATTCAGATACGCACTCCTAAGAACCCCTTACTTCACAGCAGTGACTAATTCCTCCGTGAACAGGAGCAAATGAGAAACCATGTCTCGACCAAATATAACGCGTTTACGCAAAATTTTCTACACCAAATTAGTGTCTGTCTCTATATAGCACTTTTCAGAAGTCGTAGAAAACTTATAACACGGAACTCTGGGAGCAGCTTCAGTTAAATGATGATGAGCTTCTTTCTACCTTAACTACATAATATAATATTGTGTAATATTCAATCTTACTCTGCCCTGCTGCCAGTTTTGTTTGACGATTATGATGGCTGCAAAGGGAGCATGGCATCCTGAGGAAGATCACAGTATCATTCAAACAACATAACTTTGTACTTGTACATGGTATCGATTAACGCTACTTTGTTATCATAAAAACGAGCAGCAGATGTAAACGGTGAGCATTGACATACAAGCGTGGATAAATTCGATTGGTTATGTGTAAAGAATCACAAATCCTTACAACTCCACACCTTGAGCTTTGCCTTTCCTGAGCTGCCTTGTCTTTCCTTCCCTTTCTGCCATATAGCTAGTAATCAAGTACTCATTATTATTATTACGAGTCTTTCCAGTTGTTGAAAAAATATGAATAACTTTAACTAGCATGCAAGTTATAGACCATTCACGCATTTGAAACATGTTGTGCTTAATATAATTGCGTAGATGATGTATAATGTGTGTGTATGGTGAATTGTAAATTTACAAAATCCTTTCACAGGAATTATAACCGAGTCGTTTCAGCGTTTCCCTCTTTTCTTAACAAGCTTTACGGTTTTAAAGTGAAAATCCTTTGCGAAAAAGGATGGAGTAATAAAGTATACCTCTACTGCCATTTACGGAAAGGATTTACCTTTTCATAAGCAGTTTACAATGTACAAATCCAACTACATAAACTTGCAATGCATTGCATATTATGCCAATGATTCAAGTTTTCGTTATTCCATATTATTATGTGTATATATTGCCAAGTTTGTTAAGGACATAAACCGTAATAAATCTATGACAAGACGAAATATTTACCAAAAGCTACAGTGTTCTTGATTCAATCTGGCAAATCTTTATAGCTTCTATAACCATAAGTATCATTTCCTTACAAGAACCAATTTAATAATAATAACAATAAATATGAGCGAATTAAATTTCAAAAAGAAAGTCACACGACGAAACTAGATTGAATATGCGTACCGCCACAGCCGATTACAAGGGAAGGTTTATTGGACTATGTGCTTTTCTTTGATGAAAGGATTCTCTCTTTACAGCTTTCCAAAAAGATGTACATAAAGTTTACCCAATGGTTTAAGGTTCACCAGGCAGTTGGCAGTGTATTTCAATCACAGTTTGAAAATTCCCTTTAACGAGAGTTTTTTGTCATCAATTTCAGAATTTATAATGATTAATGTTTGTAGTTGGATTACAGTTTTCCAGAATTTTATAGATTAAATGTATTTGATTTTTGTTTGGTTAATGTTAGAACTAGAGGATAACAATATAATTTTTTGGAATGTGACCTTTGTAAGCTTATTTCATATTTTGATAGAATATGAGTCATATTATATGACTTTAAAATCTGTAAATAGCCATTCTTTGATTTGTATGATGCGTGGGGGCATTGTGAGACTTCATATAAAAATTACTCTAATATGTATTTTCGCATTCGCTAATGAAGGTTTAAATCTGATTTGGATGAATTTCACATTACACACTGTTTGTGAAACATCATTGCTGGCTTGTTACAAAGGATGAGATCAGTTTTTGATTTCATTTGCCGTTACAAAGAATCATTGTACCGTTTTTATTCTAAAACATATTATGGCAGCTCCAGCTAGTCTTCATAATTCTGTCTGTGAGTAGGAAACACAAAAGAAAGAAAACTCTTCCCAAATCCCTGTTGACTGAGCACATAGCGTCGACAACAAAACGACGACGCCGTGCATGTGCTTCACCAGGTTTACTGTCGAATGATCGATAATATATGGAAAAGGGCGATTTTTGAATATTTCGTCACGGCTGTCTTGGGAAAAGCTATTTTACCACTTAAATGTATTTAATACTTGCTCAGATTTCCTTTTGCAGACAATCATTTGTAGAAGCGAAAGCACCCTTGGTTCATGAATGAATACTGCTGTCTCGACGTGTGCTCGTTCGGCAATTCCCCATGTTTCAAAGATGAGCCAAACACATACATATATCTGCGTGGACATTATGTGAGGTAGAAGAGAGCATACATTAAAGTACAATTGTTCACTATAAAAAGATTTTTTATCAGGCTAAATGTCCATATAAATGGCAGAGTATTCTGAAAATACGTATAATATCCACACACACACTGCATGCATAAAAGTATAACATAATTGCATTTCTTGTGTGTATCTTGATGCATATTATTGTCATGAGCAAAACGGCTCGCGACATCTGCAACGTTTGTAACCATCAAACCCGGGTTCATCGTGGTAAAAAGGAAAAATTGAGAAATCGGAACCGTGTCCGTCATGCTAAATTTTCTACCGGACAATTTTTTCAAACACTTTTAGATAAGGGTACTAGCACACGGTCTCCTCCATGAACTTCATCTGCTACTCATGCTGATATAGCGGCTTCTACGATCTCTACATACATTGCTCTGTTAAACATGCATCATTATAAATAATACGCACGTTCACTTTGTGTGTGAGCGAAAAAATCATAAATGGATTCCCATTTCATTTTGAATATTGTAATGTATGTTGTGAATGAGGAAATCATAGCATCATATCATCATCATCATGGGTTGAAGGAACCAGTTTTGTTGGTATCCTCTAAAAGTATATCAGTTTTAGTTTACCAGAGAGAGATGAGAACTGAATAGGAGGAAAAGTAAAAGTAAAATCATGAAAGGTGGCTACTTTCTGTTCACAAGGCTAATTAGCTACGCTGATCCTATTTTCATTCGCCAATAGAAATACAAATATGAACGGGACCCTTCGTGCTCCAGTCACAAAAAATTCAGTTGTCCCATTGAATAATCAAACTGGAAACGTTGATCGTTGTTGCCAGTGACAAGGGGAATAAGCAGAGTAGGGCAGAGAGGAGCCAGTTTTCGTACTGGGGAAATATGATACATACATTATATAGGCATGCGGTTGGATACTCATACTGTGTTAAAACTACAATGCTGGCCACTTCTACATGTAAAAGGAAATATTTGTAACATTTTCCTGTAAAATAAAAATACGCGTATAATTTTTCATTAATTGTCATGCAAGGACATTTAGTCATAATTTAAAGTCACAAGCATCAACAAGGTATACCTAATGTGGCTCATCATAGTCATATTTCCTACCATATCAATATCGATGTCATTTAAAAGAAAAAATCAAGGCTATTACACTGCACTGCATAATGCTAATGTACTTTTAAACAAAATCATAATCTTCTTGGAAAAAGTTAAATAAAAGGGTTGCTGAACGATGATGTTGGTGGATATGTACGTACACCACCCTATCCACTGTCAACTTGAATTTAGAAAATATTTACATTATATAGGATGCTCAAAAATGAATTTGTTATGCGTTTTGTGTAACGATGTAACGATTTGTGTCTCATTCTCGTTACCCGAAATTTATTTCGTTTCTTTTGAAAATCACTGGTCCTTCTCCCGAAATCGAGTATAATATTACTGACGCATGCGATGCGGATTTTCCTATATTCTCTATATTTTACCAGAAGCCTTAGTGCTTAACGCAGGAAGCTCACATCACGATCAACGACGCTTCTTTAATTACCTTGAAGGACGAGGCTAGTTAGACTGTGATTAATTTCTAAATAGTCTTTTTATACTTCTTGGTGCATACACTGCTGCACATTACAATTGAAATGGTGGCGACGCATTGCATACTAATTATGCTTAGCTTTTACTATTCTGCTTAATGCAAACTTTTCACATCTATCCTTCCATTTTTTATATTTATTTTTGACCACTTTCGGATATATATAACATGTATATAGGTATTCACGTTACGTTTGCATTCAATAAATTCCTATCGCAGTCGGAATAAACTTAGTTTTTTAAAACAACAAATATTATATATTTATATGTAAACTTAATATATGCATCTGTAAAATGTTGACCATTCTTGAACCTAACCTACCTCCATTCACCGTATCTCTCAGGATGAGGATGAGGATGAGAAAAAGGATCTCAAAGCTGTGAAAATTTATTTCAACCATTTATTATTTTGCCCCGAAGGCGTCATTTTACGTTCGTTGTTTTGGAGTCAGAGTGTCTGCCACTTCCATTCCACCTTGCACCATGTGTGAGCATAACTGGAGAAGAGTCGTCGCTGATGAGACGAAGGGTAAGCTGGGAAATACGAGGCAGATAGTTATTATTACTACACACATTACAGATTCTTTCTTAGTTTTACCTGTACACATTCTTTCTGGCTGACACATCAAATTCTGTTTTATTACGTTTTCTTGCAATGTTTCCTTTCTTTCAATACGCTTTTTCACTCTTTGGGTTTTGCATGAAGGGCAGAGATTATAACGTGACTAAATAAAATAACCACAGCGTCATAAATAGCGAATTCATGAAGCTACGGTTAAACTACTTCAGTTCATTACGGCACAGTGGGAGATATAATAATACGAATGGCAATAACAATATTATAATGGAATCCCAATAAGAATTTTCCCTCTACTTGCCATAAAAATGTTTTTGCAATATTACGACTCACTGAAAATGCTATTGCATTACTATTAACTATTATACCTTTGAGATGTTCAATGAAGGTTCTAATTTCTACTATAAACACACGCACACAAGTCGTATGTAAGTACTCTAGGCGAAATGGACCTATTGTATACATCACAAGCAGCATAACCACATAATATGCAATCATAAAAATTATTTTTCCGTTAACGTGTTATCTATGTCATGTTTTGCACAGGATGATTTTCGCTTGTTTCAATTTTTATTTTGGGCACATCGTTTTTTTGGGTTGGGTTCCCTTAAAAATACTTACGACTACTTTTTATATTTTTAGTGATTGCAATGTTGAGTGTGTGCAGGTGCACAAAATTCAATTTGATGACCCAACCGAAAAGTTATAAGATGGAACTCCTAGGGAGAGCACAGGTGATAATAAAATTTTAACCTACACTGTAAGCAAACCAGGGAATAATTTAACATTTTTGCTAACCTGACAAAATATCAATAATAATAAAATCAATCGCAAGCACGACAGCATTACAGGCTTTACTTGCACTTTGTGATGACTTGCGCATTGCGCAATGCGATTTGTTTCAAGATGATGATTTGTGCTGATGTTGGCGATAATGTAAATTCAAATACATATTCATATCAAAACAACATTTGTAGCAGTCAAAATACCCCAGACTGTCAAAATGAGATTGAAAATAAATAATGTGACTGATAATTATTGTGGTGGACTTTGTTCCAATGGGACTAGGAAACTAGCTATCATGTATACACCATCTCAAAGAATTGTTCGAGTAGGTGCTTCAGAGCTGTCTTTCTCGTCCAAGTTCTATAATTTGTTGTCTGTCATTGTACCCTTTTGAATCTTACGATAAAATTTGATTTTTGCATTTACGCTTTGCAGTACATATTATCGTTGTGTATAATTTTTATGCTCCTTAAAACCGCTCCATGCTGATTTCACTTCCTGTCACACAGTTAAACGATTTACCTCATGTAAAAAACAAAATCATGTCCAATTGAGTACATCTTTCCCTTCTCCTACTCAATTTCGTCAGTAATTCTCATAGTATAGACTTATTTATGCATTAGATATTCTGCGCTCACAAATTCTAATAGAGTATCCATCCCCATTATTGCAAAAATAGATAATATTTAATGATTTCCCGAACAAATACAGAAAACGAAGACTTAAGTACTTAAAAGTACCCATGCCCGAGTCCCCGGCTGCAAGTCAGTCATAAGAATATTGAATTTGGTATGACCTACGATAAGATGTTCGTTTCGTACATGCAATCGCTAGAAGGATACGATAACTGGGTGTAAATTGCAGACTACGTTGTAAGTTAAAAGTACTTCGTCAAATAGTAATTCAAGCAAGACCGCATAAATATGTAACTACAGATATCTTCTATAATTGATAAATTGATACTGCAGTGTTTATCCACATAGATTTATTTTTTATATTCTCGGCAGAAACCACAAACCAAAATACCAATACTACATCTTTCTCTAAGAATTTAGAAGAGAACCGAATACTGGCCTTCTCAAAGAGACCCCGGAGTGCGGGAGTTGACCCAACTTGACCTACCAACCACCTAAAAACGCTATATCACAGTCAGATTTTGAGTGACCTCAAAGAGTCGCCGACCATTTTTTCGTACTTTTCCCAGGATGACTGAAGGGTGGCCTCGCCAGGAGGTCTACCCATCTGAAATTCATTTTCTTTTCTCAGAGAGCTTCTTTTTTACTTTCTTATTATGCTAATATCAATCTGGCAAGCATATACATACTTATAACTGATAACTGGATTTGGATTGTCATCTTGGGTAAGTAAACATTTATGCTCGTTTTTTAACGTAGGCATCTTTCCCTCCTAGAAGCATCCTTGTTGCCCTATATGCAAATGGGAGAAAACGTGAAATATACAATTGATATTTTTAACGCTTTAAAGCTATATTAGTTGTTTCAAGATTCTTCTTCACCTTAATATGAAATATGAAACGATACACGTAAAAATATGATTTCAGATTGCGTTGGCGTTTCTGAACTGCGTACAAGTTGTTGTAAGTTGTTTTATTTTGTATTTTATTTGCCGATATGATTTATAAATGCTGACTGTGTGCCGTAATAAAGAACCTATTGTAAACATGTTTATGTGCACACTTTGTACAGAAATAAATTCGTATTCAATTTTCAATCACGGAAGAAATAACGCGTTTAGTTGGCTAATAAAAAATGTACGCATATAAAAATCTTTGTGTGTGGTACTTTACACGGAGTTAGTGACAAAAGGATATACAAATTATATAAACAAGAGGTTCCTACAAAGTCAAATGAGATATTATGACATCTTCCATAACTTACTTTAACCCTTCAACACAGGACTCAACTTAAACAGGGTGTGATTTTGCGATTTTTATCTTCTTTTACCACTCAAGATTTCAAGGAGATCATCATCGTCGTAGGAGAAGTCCCACTAGGAGGTGTGAATACTGAATACATTATGTTGATTATTGTAATATTGTAATGCATAATGAAGAATGAATAAGATGCACATGTTTGATCAAGACTGAATAAATCCTTTGTCGCGTTTCTATACATTTATAATGATATAATGTACTAATTTGATGAAGCACCTTATAATCATTATTGTGCATCAATTTCACTGGACAGAGGAGGTGACAGGTTTTGTAACTTTTTTATGAACAACAGTTTTTGATCAAAATCACAAAAGAAGATCTAACAGGACATTATATTTAATCAGCCTATTCAACTGGAGGAAAAAATCAGCGTATATAGAGTTAAAAGCGCAGAGTAACGTTTCTATTATTATGTACATTTAAAATTATTGAACTCTTTGCAAATAAAATAAATAATACTAACTAACAAAAATAATGGTTCCCATTGTCATTAATTTTGACCCTTTCAAACTAGTAAGACAAATTATGATTTAGTATTTTATCATAATGTTTAAATATAAATACCGTAAATGTAATGTGTATAAGTTAAAGCGAGAATAAAAAAGATCTTATGAATTGAGAAAACAAGGCCATGGATGCGATGAGATTCGTTTGGTTGTAAATTACAACTTGTATTGCAGCAGATGGGGCAAAATGAGACTACTTTCATGTCAATCCACAGACTACCTACTAACTAAAAGCGAAATGTGATATCAATTTCAGGTAAATACGTTAACTGATACATAGAAATAACGGACTATAGTAGATGTATATTTAACTAACTTTTTTAGAAAACACAAATACGTAGACGTACGAAATAAAAACACTTTTCTATTTTGCATATCACAGAATTAAAAGAGTAAGAGCAGGAATGGAGAATACGTTGTTTGTGATAATAAAATTGTGGTGCTACTAATTGGTACAGAATCCATCATGTATTTAAACATTTTTCAATTAGCAAACCATAGATTAGCTCCAGAGACTGCTGACTGGAGTTAAGTCAAGCTTGACCAAGTAACCATTCTCAAGGCATTTAAACCTTATAAACTTATGAATGTGTAATACACTCTTGTGTTTAAAAATATTTTGCTTAAAGTTAAGTTTGATAAAAAAATAACTTAAAGGTCATATTATTACGTTTGCTTAAATAACACTCACTCGTGCAATAATAAAGGCAATGAATGCTACGCCATGGTTTATGATACCAGAGCATTTCGCTAAAACTTGAAGATAAATTAAACTATCTTGGAAAAGCATGTAGAGTATGTTATATAAAAGGCTTTATTTTAAAACATACAGAATACGAAAGTAAATAAAATATTAACAAGTCTCAAAAATTAATATGAAATTAGCACATTTTGAAATTTTATTAAGATGTAACTGCACAACACCGAAATTTATACTGCCCTGGATTACAAGTTTCACCATTAAAATCATGAACCGTTGCAGTCGCAGCGCATCTTGTACCTAAATTAATAAAATAAACATGAAGAAAACAAATTGTATTGCAGTTTTATGATATCTTGCCATTACACAAGTTCTTAACGATAGATTATACGATCACTGACTGATACGCAATTATATATCACTTACCACATTGAGTCCACCAGCAAGCTCCGTTTGATTCAGTTGTAGTAGGTACTGTGGAATGCAAGAAAAAGACATTTAATTAGTCTATTCTGGTCCTCTGTCAAATCACATTTACTCATCTTTTGTTCAGTTAGGTTAAATCAGAAGAAAAATTATAGATTTAATGGCTTATTTTGCTTACAGGTTGATGGAATGCTTGTTGTAGTGATTGGAGATGGAGTAGTTGTAGGCTCGCTTTTCCTAAACCATCCAAAAAAATCACTCCATCCTGCTTGTACAAGCATTGGCGAAACGAGCAAGAAAAGTAATAAGTATTTAGCCATCATGCTTGTTTGTGAAGGAAATTACAATGAAAATATAACACAGATGTAAAAACTAATTGATATTTGAGGATTCGATTAGTTATAATAAAAATACATAAAAAGTTTCGGGTTAAGCATGTCACAATAGGATTAAGCATTGGAAAAATTTGTCCCGGATTTAACATAGGATTAAG
>JAHZMV010006082.1:0-10596 GCA_027743765.1 Coecobrya sp. COE2
GATTCCCGATGATATGACTTACTGCGAAGCTTGCACGCTACCTGCTGTGTTCTCAACAAGCGTCTATTGCCTGCTAGATGTCGCCAAGATTACCCCTTCAGACACGGTACTTATACATACAGCATCCGGTGGGGTCGGTTTGGCTGCCATCCAAATTTGTAAATATATCGGATCTACTATAATTGCTACTGCGGGAAGCAAGCGAAAACAAAATTATTTACGGTCATTGGGAATCGAGCACGTGTTCCATTCCAGAAATACGGTTTACGAAAAAGAAATTCTGAAAGTCACTAATGGGCGTGGAGTGGATGTCGTGTTGAATTCGCTCACTAGTGATGGTTTCAAGGAGGCAACTTTAAATGTATGCACTAAGGGGGCTCGGTTCGTTGAAATGAGCAAGCTCTCAGTGTGGAAACCGGAAGAAGTACAGAGCCTACGCCCTGACGTGCAGTACACTATCATTGACCTTACAAGTATTGATCAGAGCGAATGGCGTCGGTTGATGAGCGAGCTAGAAGTGCTCCAGAAGAAAAACGTAATCAACCCTATACCATATGTAAGGTTTGACGGAACAAATATTCGGGAAGCGTTGAATTATATGCAGAAAGCCAAGCATATAGGGAAAGTTGTATGTGTAATGCCGGAAGTGAGAAAGAAAGAAGGAAGAACTGAAGTATACATACCCATGTTTCATGCAAATGCTTCTTATCTAATCACTGGAGGACTTGGAGGTATTGGATTCGAGGTGTGTAAGTGGATGATAAAAATGGGAGCCAAATACGTTCTGCTTGCCAGCAGAAGACCTCCAACCTCGAGTATGCAATACGCCATTGAACACCTGAATCTCGTATACAATGCAAAGGTCAAGGATATTCAGTTGGATGTCTCCTCTTTCGAACAATGCAGACATCTCATTGAATCAAAAATGCCAGAAATGGCTTACCCAGTTTTGAGAGGCGTTATGCACGCAGCTGGAACACTACACGATGGTTTGATAGAAAAACAAACTTGGGCAAATTTTTCCAGTACTTTCGGCCCTAAGGTTAATGGAACTCTCAACTTGCACGAGTTGACAAAAAATAATTCAAAATTGGAACACTTTGTCTTGTTCAGTTCTTTTGCATCATTATTTGGATCCCCTGGCCAAAGCAATCACGCGGCAGGAAACAACTTTCAAGATGCTTTTTCCCACTACAGAAATTCAATCGGTTTACCAGCTACAAGCATCAATTGGGGACAATGGGGTGAAGTGGGATTAGCAAGGGAGATGAGTCTGCCAGGAGTAAAACCATTTTCCACACTCCATGGTATTTCCGGTTTGGAATATGCCCTAAAGGCACAGGTTTATAACACTCAAATCTGTGTAATAAATCTTGAATCTTTAATGGTGGCCGCTAAACTATTTCCACACGTGGCAACATACGTTGATGACCAGCTTTTTAAAACATTTTCCGGTTCATCAAAAACAGTTAACTTAAGTTCGAAGGAGTTCTGGCAGCAGTATGATTCGGCGGACGATAAGGAGAGGAGATTAAATATTTTGAAGACAACTATTCGATGCATCTTACGCAATATTTTAAAGCTAGATGATTTGGATACTATAGAGGATACGACAGACTTCCAAGAAATGGGGGTGGATTCGCTCATGTTTGTAGAGATTAAAAATTCCCTACAATCAACGCTCGGGGAGAGAGTTGCTTTCAATACAAGTGCTCTGAGGGACTGCAATTCAGTCCAACATCTAGTCGAGCTGCTGCAAAGGCTCATTGAAGGAGGTGAAGTTGATGAGGATAATGAACCCACCCTAGAGGAAGTACAAGCATTAATTAAAGAGGATTGCATTCTTCCCGAAAACATCTGGTCCAAGTCCAATCAATTGGTTACACCTGTAAACGAAATCTCATGTGTTCTTCTGACCGGAAGTACTGGTACCATTGGACCATACATTCTTAAGGAACTATGCCAAAGGAAGCAAATCACTGAAATTTTGTGCTTGATTAGACCTTCGAGACATATGACTGGAGAACAACGACTTCTGAAAATTCTTACGGAAAGGGATTTACGTGACAGTGTGGACATGAGAAAAATTAAATGTATTAATGGGAACGTAGCGTTGTCACATTTGGGAATGGAGCCAGTTGTTTGGGATGTGCTATGTAACAAGGTGGAAGCAGTATTCCACTGTGCTGCCAGTGTTCAGCATGTAGAACACTACAAGAAGAGGAATTCTGATAAGGACATGCGAGCTGTAAATGTTCATGGAACAAAAAATGTTCTGGACTTCGCGAGCACTGGCGAAAAACTGAAGCCGGTATTTTTTGCATCCAGCCTTTTGGCAGTTATTACAACTGACAGGGATGGACGAGTGTCAGAAAATTGGTTACAGCCTAATGATTACGACGGAGTGACAACTCTTGCATATCCAGTCACAAAGTTTATTGGGGATATGCTTATGAAACAAGCCGTATTGGATAGGGGTATCCCTGGAAAATGTTTCAGGTTCCCTCTTATTGTCGGTGATTCGAAAACAGGAAAATTTGTTTTGGAACAAAATCATTTAATGTTGAGGTACTTTTTCATTCTTAAACATGGAGTCATGCCCAGTAATCCATTTCCTCTTCCAATGTTACCGGTGGACACAAGTGCGTGGGTGTCAGTTGATCTATTCCTAAATCCTGGTGTACCAGACGACGTCTACAATATTTCATTCATGACCCCAGTTGCTGAACAGGAATTTACAAATGTTGCCAAAAAGTTGGGCTATAATGTTGAACTTGTGGAGCTATCGGTTTTTGCAGAAAAAATGCGAAATTCCAACGTTGAGGATTCTCCATATGCTATATTCAAAGAATTTTACAGAAACGACGAAGAACTTTTGTCATACTATAGTAAGGCTCCTGTATTGCGCCATTGGTTGATTGAAGGGAACTCCAACGACGAATTTTTTGTTAGCAAAAAGATTATAAACTATCTCCCTGAATTTTACAAGGATCAAACCATGTCAATGGATCATATTTACAGGGACATGCTGTTCGCTAAACGTCAAGGTTGGCTTGAAAAGTATACTATGTAATATAGCATCTCTTGGAACAGTTTAGACAATGAATTTCGCGTACTCCATTACGTTAGTTTTTTCGTCGCCCAGAGTTTGCTAACTTTATACAAATATTCTCAAACAAGTGATATATTTGTGCCTTCTGTGCTTCCATAATTCATACATTCAAATGACATGCAATTTTTGTGGTACGGAAAATTCATCAAGTTAGTATTTTTATTGTAATTTTTTTTAAGGAATAAAAAATATTTTCAGACAGACTGACGATATTTTGATACTACAGTAATTAGTTTGGGTAAGAATACTAAACGCTTAATAATTCTATTCTATTCTTGCCCAGATGAAAAATTTCATTGTTTCATTATCATTACTCTCGTCACATGTCAGTTCATGAGAAACGTTAATTTTAGTCCGATACTTTAACGGTATAATTTGATATATTAATGGTATAGCTACCGTGAAATTAAAGACCTCTTTTAAAATTGTTGTACTGAAATGAACTAAAAATCCAAATCATAATTAATCTGGTAACAAATAATAATTTCTTTCACTTGGAAATATAATTATTTTATGATTCAAAAATTAATTACTTTAGTCTCGAAATATCATCAATCTGTCTAATTTGTTTTTAGTGTCTTAGAAAAAAGTACAATAATAACTACTAGAGTGATGGCTTTTTGATAGATGAAAATGATTTTCTCAATTTCAATTCTCGCAGATTCGAATTATAATTAAAGCAAGTCATGTCAAATAATTTACTTAATAGTAAGAATAATATTAAGGCTATACAGGTTTACACTAATATTTTGTTGCAGTAACTACACGGGAGGAGTGATTAATGACTCATTAATAATGAGCTTCATTGTTCAGTGGCCCCCTAACATTTTCATGTCATTGATTTTCAAGAAAATTTAAAGTGCCGATTAGTAGTCCACCAAAGCCGACAAAAAGAGCATAGTTTCAGGTCCCTCACTCTCGCTTGGTAGCCACAGGGCCCCACAATTTTTTTCGGTTACTCCATTAAACGTTAAATGAATTCCACGCGCCATGCGATTTTTAAGCGACTTCAAAAATTGAATGTTATTTGAATTTTCGACCAAAAATCTAGAAGGGGTATCCTTCCGGTTTTTGAAGTTCGGCACCGGGTCGGAGTGACGAGTTGCCAAATGTAAAAAACAGGATGATTTTGTGGGTTTAAAATCATGGGAATTTCTAAATACTCATACCTTCGTTAAAGGAATTTTTGAAGTCCGAAAGGAGCGTCGGAAGATCACGTCGAGCTGTTTATGGTACTGTACTACGCTATCACATTCATACAAATCTCTTGGTGTGTTGGGCAGGCAAACTTGGTCTAAATTTTGAGGTCGAAATGTTTGTCTTTGAATATTAGTAACCTCCAAGAAAAAACGTGCATCTATAAATGGATTTTTACGTTGATTCTACAATCAATTCTACGCGTGTTTCAATTTTTTATAGTTTAGTATTTTTGTTCCACTTTCATGTAAGTAACAAATGTGTTATATTAAATTGTTTCAATATCAATAAATTATAACATTTTCAAACAACCGTTGTACTATATTGTACAAGATTCTAGCTGGCATTTTGTGCCAGGCATTTTGAAGCCAGAGGAGTTTTGGAGTTGCCGGAATAGTAGCTTTTATATAAAAAATTAAAGCTTTCTTTCTTGTCAATGTTTAAACTGATATCAGTCTTTTCTGCATTTACTTTCTGTATCGGTGCATGAAGATTTGTTTTATAAAACTGATAAGATTGAAAGCGTATAGGTACAATGTTTTATGCAAGCAAGTTAGGTTTCCATGCATTTGTCCATACAATTGTGAGAATAACAATACAATGAAAATCTTTCAAATTATTGTAGGAACTAAATTATTGTTCGCTGCGACCTGTTTGAAATGAAGTTGTTGATGTATATGCCATCGCATCGTGTGAGTAAGCCGCATATTTCCAAATAAATATGTAATTATGTTTGAAACTTCGTGCCCTAAAACACAAGTTCCGATGAGCCTGAGGGATATACAATATTAGAAACGCAACTAGTAAGCATCTCCATATTCGTCATTCCAAATTCAAGCTGAGTGATAGTTTACTGAGCTGAGATTTATTGTGAAATGGTGCATGTAATATTTCTAATGAACGGTGCCGATGACAACCAACAACAACGCACCAACAACAACAAACCAACCAACAAACTGTTTGGCAGAAACGCACCGATAGAAATTAAGTATTTAAATATACGGTTTATTAAATATCTTATTGAATATTTGGAGTTGCTATTTTCAGCAATGGATAATCCTAGCAATGGGAAGTGAATTAATATCAAATAAAAATATTAATTAAAAGAAATCCAGGTAATTCAAAACAACAAACTAGCCTTCTTCGAAATCAAGCTAATGGTATAAAATCACTGCTCGGTATATATGTCTCTGGTATAATCATCTGTCTTTTAACTCAGCTTCAAGTTTGAACACAAACTGGTTGTTTGAACCTAGATTAAATCTTGTATGCGCTTGCTTAATTTTCTACATCAGGATTATGCATGTTTTTCCTGCTAAACATAAAATAAGAGTGATATCTTGCTTGTTCGATCAGCATAAGTGGTTGTGCCTGTGGCTGTATTTTCAGTTACTGCAATGGGTTAATGGGTAGCTCGAATCAAAGCTACAATCTTGGTATCTCTTGAGTGCATAAACTTTTTTATATAACATGTTATATAATATGTTATAAAATGAAGAGTGAAATAATTTAATTATGATTGCCAAAAAGATGTAAAAGATATTCCTCTCGTCTGCAGGTCAAGGATGGCCATGATATTTTCATAATGCAATTCACAAGGACTTTAGTACAATATATCAGAAAGCTATATTATTTATGCACTTATTATCAATTTCCATATATATTTCTATTCATAAACCATTTTGTTACAAACTTTTCCCGGTACAATATATGAGATTGCACTATTGGACCCAACTTGTGTAATTGTCCAAAATAAGATAATTGATATTATTTTTAGTTGTAGTGTTAAGAGTCACTGCATAAAACCAAACTGAATTATGAAATTGCTTTGACTTGATTACACCAGAACTCCATAAAATTATTCTCATCATTTAGTAGATTTTTTTGTACGACCTTGTAATTTGCAGTGGTAGAAACTATCAGTTGGCATGTTAATAGCTATTGTACTTAATTGCTTACTGAAACGCGATGAATTAATGTAGGAGGACATCATCAACTAAAATACTAATTATGTTATTTCCAAGCAATTACGCTTTCATATCATAAACCTGATTATTCCCACTTACGGTTACGAGAAACGCTACTCAGAGTTTTTAATCAAACTTAATATATTTTTATCTTATTTTGGGCTAGATACGATTAATTAGAGCGAGGATGAAAACACTTAATAAGTAATAACTATATTCACTTCATAATCCTAAGCTGTTTACAATTATTTTTATGAAACTAATTCTGATGACAAAAATGCTTCCTTTTTGCTGAATAACAAGCTTTTTATTTTTATGCATTTGTTATTGCAAAATGGGAAATCCCCATTGACAATGCTTATAATTATTTTGTCTGGGATTGTGATTTCACACAAATAATTCATATTTCCGGTTTCATTCAGTAAAATTAAAATGCAGCTCATCATACTAAAGATAAAACAATATGGGGAATCTTGCGAACCTAATCCGATTTAATATGGGTTTGTTTTGCCGTTTGAAAGCCACTTTTAATCAAATCTGAAACCAAACAAAATATATACTTTTACATTTTATCTAAAACCCCATACAGTCAAGCATGTCGATGATCATCAGATGCCATTCTTTCTCAATCATTTGCAAACCCAGCTTGTTTGGGGTATCACAAATCCCCGAAAAAAAACCCTAGTTTTGTTGTAATACCTAAACACTCTTGAATCATGGTGAAGTTGGCGTGGGTAATCCGTCTGCATCAGATAACCACAAATCTGAAACTGCATAATTTTAAATTTGTATCTCTTATTTTTTTGATGGTTTCGTAGAAGCTACCTTGCAATTAAACCTACTAAAGTAAAAATGAATTATATTGATGACCATTAACCGTGACCAAGTGTAATCATCATGGCTTGCAAGCAGATTTTCTTTTCTATCTACTTTATTCTTTCTATATGTGTTTTTGGTATTGCCCAACCATATTCCAGTTAAACAGAAAAAGAAATTTCCTACGTACCTTACGAACCCAGTTCTGCGTCGCGATTTTGGCATTTGAGCTAGACTGAATCATTTTCTTATAACCATATCAAAATTAAACCATGCAAAATCACTAATCTAACGTGTTTATCATAACTGGAAAGTAGGTAAGAGGTTTTTTACATTTTCATCGTTCATACAATGTTGCGTTGTGCAGTATTATCATGCCACCTTCCCAAGTTGGGAATCCCGATCATGAATTGCTTGAAAAAACTGCTTTTTATAAATTGCATTTAATATAACACTCACAATTCATAAACATTCATATAAAATATCTTTAGTAAACCAAATTTTTGCTTTTGAACCAAAGTTATAATTTGAGATGTATAACCGCGTCTACGGGGTACAGAATAACTTGGGTTGTTTTTGTGCTGGGCCCAATAAACCCGCACTCACACAAATATGAATCAAAGATAGCAAAAACACGCTCTAGTGCAATTCGAGCTTTGAACGTTGGAAGATTTTTTATCTTTTATTGAATAAAAGATTTATCCCATTTTATAAACCAGAGTTTCAGCTTAAAAATTACGCAAGAAGCATTGGAATAAGCGTATTTGATTTGTGGTAATCTGATTTAGATGAATTAATCAAACACAATTATATTATTAACCCGCATTATTGGTGGATGGTTATTTACCAGAAAATGACTATTTTAAAAAATAAAAACCAGATGAATACACAATTACCTTCACATTTTTATTTCATTTGTATGACAGAAAATTCATTTTTATTAACTCCATGGTATACGATGATGATATGACAAAATTGTGTTTTACTTCAAGCTTCGATGGATAAGCGTGAAGTTTTCATAATGAATATAGGTTTTGCTGTGGTGACGAATATCCACCCACAATGTAAAACTCTTTAAAAAACGAGCCATTGTAAACGGTTCAAATATGTAGCCGGAGGTTCGTGGGCTAAAATTAGCATGTTTGCTGCATTTAACCTATAATTGACCTTCAGGTCATGATGGGTCAATTGAGTTATGGAGGCCAAATGTCCCTAAATATCAAGGTTCAGCTCGAAAGAGCACTCTTAAACGTTTGACTTCTAATTAACCTTGAGGTCAAGAAGATCAAATAAGTTTTTCATGATTAAATGCTCGTATACATTACATATATATAAGCTGAAAAACCACTTTTTTTAATTTGACCCCTGACCATGACCTGAGGTCAAGAGGACAAAATCACTATGCCTATATTCGAGCCAGACATTTTGTCTATCGGTTGGTGAAAACCGTTTTCGAATATCTGCAACGGTGTTCGAGTTATCGGGGCGACGGCCGGCCGGACAGACATCCTCTACCAAACCCATAAGGTATCCGGAGTACCTACGGCTACCTAATAAAAGGTGTTACTCAATATAAAACTTTTTTACAAATAACATTATCCGAGCCGGTGGAATAACTATAATATAAGTTCGTATTGGTGTAACATAGTACCACAACGTAACTAATTTAGTTACATTTTAAAATTTTGAACAGAAGCACTGATAAAGATGGTAAACGATTAAAAATTCAGGACTTAACACCCTGATGTTTTGTTACTCAGCACAAAGATAATGAGTAATAGAGTATTTTTATGTGATAATTTCACAAGAGTCACATTTTATGACCATTGATTTTATACAAATGAAACACGTCATGTATATTGTACGTACCATTTTCGGCGGATGAACAGATTTTGGGAGTAAGATTTGTAATTAACAAACAATTTAGATTGACCATAATAATGTGAACAAAGTTGAATTTATTATACCCAGGATAAATATACTGTATCCATAAACTGTCAGGTTAAAAGACTCCTTGAAAGAAACAGTTCAAGGAAAGGACAAAATTGCAGTAAATTTTAAAATAATTTGTATTATATTGTTGATAATTTCATCTGCATACAGCTACAGCATATAATATCACATATATATAAACATTTATAACTGAATTTAAATTTGTCCAGACTTCTTATATGCATGAGATCTGCAGCAAAACGTCCAAGCATTCTAACAAGGGAGAGTAGTCATTTGCATCAGATAATCTCTTGTCATATGTCATATTCTTTAATATTATTTTTCCCTAAAACTTTTATTTTGGCTTGTCTTTTCGCCGCTCACGGAAGCGTAGAGAGCACCCTTAGTATTTCAAAAATATTTTAATAGTCATGAATCATGACTCATGATCCCACACCGTGAAAAAAATCGAGCATTGTTGTTGTCATCAGAAATGCCTAACGGTTAATTATTCTTGCCCATTTATTCACTATGTTTACATGGACATGAGAAAAAATTTATAAGCTATGCTTTGCTGTGTAATGAGATGTAAGGATTTAGCTTCCGGATTGTTCCTATATGTCCGGTAAAGGCAATGAATCAAACGCTTTTTAGAGATATTCTCCAGGGAATGAAATATAACAATCAGGAGGAAATACCGTTGATTAAAATATATTTTACTGTGAGAAGATAGTTTCCAGTTTATAGACTTTTTCAAATAAATTAATAAATATGACATTAAGTGGTATTAAAACTGTTCATTGTATTGTATTGATTGACTTATAATGATAAAAATTCTACATAGATCCAAACACTGAATGTGACGATTCATAAATATATCCATTGAGCATTGATTTTAATTAAAAATTAAAAAAAAAAGTTATATGAAATAACTTTATTATGCCGTATGACGTTTATATATTGTAATGGTCGTTTTTTTCATTTACCCCTACCTTCATTCCTCACCACAGCTAAAATCTTTTGCCACAATTCTAACCTTGTCTTAATCGACCTAATACTTGGAGTAATTTGTACAACCAACTCCCTACCAGGAATAAAGCCTCCCGTCAGGTCATCCACAGATTGGAATATGTACCCAAACCTAGCCAAAGTGGTTGTTGCTGGGCAAGCATGCTCGTGTTTCCCAAACATTTGCTCCCTTTCCAACTGTCGCACCTTATCCACTGTCCAATTTTCTTCAACTTCATCAATTACACGAGAAGCCGTTTGACCTACAAATCGAGGGTTACGGGCAGCATTGACCATTCTTTCTTTACTCTCACGGGTCCACGTCATGTTGGTTATACCATATCGTGCCATGGTCGCTGTTGTTGGATACTCACTAGTACAATACATATAAGGGAGACGTTTATTCAAAACGATGAATGATAAACACATTTCATCTGCGGCTGCAAACCCGGCGAGCGTTGTTGTATTTCTTGAGCTTGTGTCCATTTGACACTCGACCGCCAAATGATCGCCAGCAAGAACTGTCACAGGTTTAGGTAATAAACGTAGATGCTGATAAGAGGA
>JAHZMV010006083.1:0-11539 GCA_027743765.1 Coecobrya sp. COE2
CAGATTCCAGAAGGACACCACTTTCCGTGATAGTATACATGCCACATACATTAATAAACTTTAATATGCATAATACCTATATAAGTCATATACGATGCGTAACTTCGGTTTACCAAAAATACAAAATGTAAACTGCCAAATACAGAATGTAAAGTATAGATAGACTGATCAGAGACTGACTGACTGACACAGTGCTCGCTTTATCATTTTAAAATGTCAAAAGACTGAAAGATAGAACATAAAGGATGAAAAGTCGCCAAAAACCACTAGAAAGAAAGTAAACAATATTTCGCTTGTGGGTTTAACGTAACCACTATAAATTAAAGCATTTTGTATTGGTCACCATAAAATAATTAACGCTTATTCCAGAATATATGGTTGTAATTAAATATTAAGCACTATGAAACATTATTCTTGTACATAAATAACAAGTCGCATTTATTTCTAGAGATAATTCCTGAGCGCGTTTCTACAATGCTTAAAAATCGTATTTTATCAAAGACTCCAATGTGACTCACTATTAAAAGTAGATTTTGTTTTTATTTTGAATTCGAGGGAAAATGCTCCTTAGACGTGACTCATAACGATGTTGGATCTCGGTTTTTTGGTCAAAACCGCATATCGTTCGACCCTTCTTATTCGCTCGTTGACGGGAATCCTGTATTCCACTTCATGAATATTTATGTAAATGGGGGAATAGTTACCTTCACATTACTTGAGTCACCGTCTTACCTTCAAAATAAGGAAATGTGTATTATAAGCATGTTGTGCTTGCGACTTGCGACTGAACGAGACGAGTATTGAATAAGCACATGCATGCATGCGCATGCATGATATAATTTGAGTTGGTGAAAAGTTGAGTTTGGAACGAAAATGAAACCGAAAGTTCGGGGTTTTATGTGTGTCCTGAAAAAAGTTTATTGTGCTGAATGGAGTTAGCCTGGTTTCACTTTCTTGACTGGATTGTATGCTTTCACATGCATCGTATGTTTATGTTCTGTATTCGCGTATGTTTAAACGAAAGTCTGTCCCTATGCTATATACAATGTACACTACATTGAAGCATCTCAAAGTGCGGTTTTTCAACAAAACTTTTCCCTCCCATGTTGAATATAAATATGACAGTCAGCCAAGCAGGTTGTATTATACCAGGAGAAAATGTTACCTACTTTTCCACCTTACACGACTTTTCGCTATGTTGTTCGGCTAACTGGGTGTATTATCAACCTAAATAATGAAATATTCCGTATTTTGGGACCCGGTGGCATCCTTACATGAATACACATGTATGACGTTAACCAACCAAGTTTAAATCACTTTTTGACTTTTAACGTAGGATGCAACCGAATGTAGAAAACGAAACATATATATTTAGCAATATTGTCTACTTGTGCATCCAAATCCTAAACCCACTTTTCAATGTGCATGATCCATATAAAACAGATAGCACAGGTTATCAGTTATTCCCATCAGTCATTTCACAAGTTCTCTGACAAGTGGTACAAAATAATACCCACAACCCATGCTAAAATTGACAACATTCCATTGTTACGAAAATGCATATAATATGGAACAATATTCTGTGCATTTGTAGTAATCAAGGATGCTTTCATCGAAAATAATTACGCATACAATGTTTCGTATTGATCCTGACTTCTGACTTGTTTGATTGATGGGAAATGGAATGAATAAAAATTTTATCGGCGGAAGAGAAAATTTGTTTGGCACGAGAAAAGTTATTGCAAGCTGGCCTGATTTCACAGGATTTTGGCAAATAAACGATTTTTTATCTGTGTACATACACAACACAACGAATTTTTTATCTCTTTACTGTCGCCTTTATCAATGCTTGTTCATGTAGTACTTTTTGAATGCAGGCCTATGATTTTGACAGTGGCATAGGATGTACTATGTCTCGGTCTCATGGAAGGGAATGCATGGAGAAGAGCGAAATATCATTAACTGATATGGCACCGTCTGCAAACAAATGCATAATGTCTAACTTATATAATGCGCTACGGCTTTCCATGAGAAATGTAAACCTCACTGTAGATGGAAAAGATGTATGTTTATTCGCTTACAAAATGTATGGTTATATACTTATTATTACTCAAGTGATATACACTTGGCATCATATAATCGCATGAACTTCTTTTCCTAGGGTTGCGGTCAATGTTTTACTGATCTCAATTTAGGCTAATATGGGACACAGTGACTCGGTCGTTGAATGGCTTGGAACGATGTTGATAGCATATATATTACACACTGAGCCAGAGAGATAAAACGGTATTTACGCTCATGATGACAGTATATTATGAAAAAAATTGCGATCAAAAGAAGAGGACTATATAAGACATGAGAGGATTTATTCGTACATGTTTGCAAGAGAGTCGCCCGTCTTTGTTGTTGTCGTGCGATGACATAGTTTATGCTCATTTTTACTCCAACACAAATCTTATGATATTGACTTTACGGAGAAATAAATTCCTTTCAGTACTGCTCACTTGATAACCAGATATATTTACTATAAAGTTGTACTTGAATGGAAATGCAACTGTATTCACGTAACATTACATTAGCCAAATTTGCTTTCTCTGTCGAGTTATTTGTCGACTAGACATATGTATGTCTTCAATACTGCCAATACGGGAATTCACTGGCAGTAGATGTTTACAACAACAGAATTATGGCATGATGTTGAGCTTCTTTTTGCAAAAACGAACAGCGTATTTTATGCTGCTAGGTTTTTGGTGTGGTGTCAAGAGTCACTTCAATTTTAATGAATCGCGCAATGATTGAATTCATGAGTCTTCGAAATACAAAATACAGTCGTGATGTTACACTAATGATGATGGTGATGTTAAAACATATAATATCAGGGTCAATATTTTCATTGAATATTGTATGTAGAATGGGTGACGATGGGATATAGATTAATAAAAAAGATGACATGTATTAAAGCGAGGAGGGATATGCATGATCATGTTATGAGAAACGAACACATTTTTTATGTATCAGTATTAACGACAAATATTCTTACAAAGAGATTATTTTAGGTCTCATGGTTGTAGCGACATGGGGTGATTGTAACTTAATCAGGACAGCCTTCAGAAAAGGCACTCTAATTTTTCCATTTCCGTCAGCGAGACGAAAATGAGCAAAGGAAAATAAACAATAATGTTGATATCGATGTATCGTTATGATTAAGTTATTCAAGCAACACTTTTCAAGTGTAAGTAGACCAACTTGGTGGACGATGATGGAGGAACTGATTGTGAGATTTCCATGATTTATAATTTTATATCCCTGTATATGCAAATGCCAATATAGCTTAGTGCCCTTAGTATTTAACTTAATTTCATTCAATCGCCTCCCTCAGGCAGGCCTCAGACACACCTTGCATTCAGATTTTGTCTGATTCCCTTGCATAAAAACAGTCAATGAATTATTCTTCGTAACTTTACAAAAATAAATTTGATATTAAAAAAATCATTTCGTCTTGATATTATATTGATATAGATAATGATATTGCAGATATGCAAATATTGAGAACATAGCACACCATTTTCGTAACTATTCATCTTTTACTTTATTCGGTTTTAAATAAAGAGACTCAAATGCATAAAAATAAGCTCATTGTAAGTACAAGATAAAAAGACAATTTATTTCTAGTGTTCAAAAGGCTATCAAAAATCAAGTCATGATGATTTGTTCATGAAAAATCGCGTATATATTCATATGAGCCATAAAGCACATTGTGATTTGCAGAATGCAAATGTTCCATGTGCGAGCAACTACACCTTCAACTACAATTTCTCCCTACCTGCTTGCTCACGCATGTACACTATGCATATGTTGTTGGATACAGTAATTTTCGAGCATTTTTTTGGATCGTTGTGAGTAGGTGGCAATATGTGCATTTAAATAGCATGGGCTTGAGAGGGAACGGAGCACGGCTTTAATAGAAACCAAGCAGCCTGCGTTCAGAAGAATGGATGGAGAGCTTCTGCTGGTGTGTGTTGAATATCATGAGTGTGTGGATAAAGCTAACTCGTCATCACCACCATCATAATCATCGTCAAATACACACCACGCCACCATAAAAGTCTGCTGGCTAAAAAGACAATGTTGTATGCATGAATGTAACTTTTTATGTGTATGACTTGCATGCTCGTACTCTGTCATGGATTAGGTTTTGACCCACTTTCTGTGCAGAGTTCAATCAACTCTCTCCTTGTTCAATTTTTACTACGACCAACGACGCCGTGATGTATACATACGACTGAAAAGTATTTTAAGGATATCCATGAACACGTCGTCGTCATTCGTGAAACGATATAAACGTACTATATTATACCAGACTTCATTATATATGTATCCATACATTCATGTTGATAGCACAGCACGTCTGCTTTTATCTCAATATGGATTGCATATATCCTTCCATGAAGTTATATTTATTTTAGCAGCATGCAAGTTCTAGAGTACGTATAAAAAGTTGGATAGAGAGAACTTGCGACTTGAATTTGGCATGCATATTTCATTTCGTGCCACCACTACTGCTTTCTCTATAAAACTCCAACTTCAGAATATATACCTAGTACATATGCATATAGGCGGCTTACAATTTATTTTTACTGCTCCTTGCTATCGCTTTCATAATAATATGTTTATCCCAGTTAGCCCAGTTCACTTAACTATTGGGACAAAATGATACTTGCTGCGTTGAAAAGAGCAGTTGTATTTCATTCTTTAACCACTTTGCTTGTCCGGCACAACAAAGTTAAATGGCCATATCATACACTCCTTTTGCTTTAATAGGTAAGCACTTTAGGTGGAAATGTACATATACACCACATGCAATAATATTCTACTTCCATGCGTCTGCATCATATCTTTTATTCTTTGCCTTGCTGAATAGACAAATTGTGTTCAATGCTAAGGCATGAAACTCAACCCGTTTCTGAGGAGGCAGTTAATATGGATGGACAAAGTCCTACATTTCGTACATAACTCTCGCTTTCTGTTGGACTACACATCTATCATTGTGGCATATAGTGCATGCATATGCATACGTACTAAAAGGCCAACCAAAAGCTCTAGTTGCAAATCTGAGCAAACAACGTGAGTAGACACCCAGTGTAAAAGTTCAGGAGTAACTAATATACCTGACAATATTATGTTACAATGAGCAAAGAAGTTGGTTTTCAGATTAACATTATTATTTATTTAATGCTCTGCGTTCATCTTCCTGTTGAACGAAATCAATAACCATCAGAACATGTATATATTGACTACAAGAGTAAGTTATTACAAGAGCTGGCCAAGATTTCCGGTGCTACATAAATAAGCACCAAAACTTTCAAAATATGACGCATAAATTACAATTTACAATGTTATGTTCAAAGTGAATGCTTGTTGTCAGACGACAGGGAGGATGACGTAAATTGTGAAATCTTCAAAGGCAAAAAACAGAATTCAAGCTGAAGGATTCTTCACACTAGTTCCCTACAGAGTGAGCATGACATAATAATCTTTCTCATGCAAAGTCCTTTACTTTGACTCATTGTCATTTACAAGGAGCCTTTACCACTACGTCATCGTCTGTAATGTTTAGGATGGCACAACTTCATTTAGTATAGAGCATGCAGTTTTGTGTACATAATATACATGTTTTAAATGTGCAATGGCAATCGAAAGCGCTTAATATCCTCCTACGAAATCTCCGTTTCAGAAGATTGTGTTGCATTCGCGCATGCATAGAAACATCGTTGGTTAGACTGTTCGGCTATGCAAGTTTAAAAAATAAATAAATAATGCGCGGTGATGATGATAATTGATAATGTCGTACAACAAAAAGCCAATGTGAAAGTCCAAGTTGCGAAATGTTTTAGCTGAATGATATTACTTTGCAACCTTTTC
The DNA here is from genome assembly GCA_027743765.1 of Coecobrya sp. COE2. NCBI lineage: Eukaryota > Metazoa > Arthropoda > Collembola > Entomobryomorpha > Entomobryidae > Coecobrya > Coecobrya sp. COE2. Next base: position 5,923 of record JAHZMV010006083.1, read on the forward strand.
ATCATTGCTATTGCTATTCTTTTCCACTTTTAGCAGTCATTTAGCCATCACATTGAATACAAAAATAGATAATATTATATGCATATATATCTGTGCTTGTAATACACAACAATACAAGGGTGGCTTTTGTGTAGCTGAGTACTAAGACAAGAACGGTTTTAAATTGTTAGTACACAACATAATCTTTGATTGCGTTGACATCACCACTTGCGTCCTCTTCTGCTCATGTTCAAATCTTACGATGCGTTGAGCACCGTTTCAAAGCATCACACGCATCATTCACTCACGATCAGTAAAAACGAAAATGCAGTTGTTTGGATGGGGAGCTTTTGGAACAAAGCAAAACACCGCTACAGGCATAACATGCATCTCTAATAAATAAATATCGCCAAAGAAGAGAAACTTTCGTTTATTATTGTTGTGAATGATAATGATGATGAATACGGATACTATAGGTAAAACAGATGAGAGTTGGTACTTAAATTAAAATAGTCATTGTATGGATTGCTTGTCAACAATGCAATGGTAATACAATCATTGTTATAGAATCTTTGTACTTTTAAGAAACATTTTAAAACCGTATTAGTGGTGACGGTACGGTGCCAAACGAGGCACATCAGTGGAGGCACATCTGTTCTCCGCGTTTTTTTATTCAACATGCACTATGCACCCACAAATAAACGCGTTTTCAATATTCGTGACATCCTTTTCTAGTAGCGCTTTCTATAAAAAAGGTATTTAGTTTTTTTTGATATCCCCAATACACTATTATTATGCATACAAAAAGTTATATAGCTTGTGTAGCAAGTAACGAATCTTCCGATGATGAGCATGCATAAAAAATATAGGTAAACTTTCCGACTCTCTTCCATGACATTATATTATTGTGGGTAAATCCATGGATGGTGGCAGAAACTAAACTGAATGACGAAGCTGATGGGATATAGTTATATGCTTCGTAATATCATAACTATATTTATGTGCATGCATTAATTTTATGGCCCCTATAAAACGATGTATAAAAAGTATTACGGTAAAGGGACCTTAGTGAATGACGAATGCCAGAGTTCGTTGCACCGTATTGTTGACTTTGACTAGCTTGACCTGGATTCTCATCCCATTCTCTTTTTTCTCCACTATTTACTCCTGATGCCATTTTAGCTTTGGTAAAACCAACATGCATGCAAAGGAGGCAAATGCGATAGCATTATGGATGGATAATAATAACATGGACATGATAATGTTGATGAGGAGAATCAAGCTGCTGGCTTGCCTGTACATTACGTACCTACATTATGAAGGTGTTGTTATTGCCCTATTGATAATATGGACTTTAGCGCTGTTGTTGTTTGGAATAGGTATTCATTGTTGGCAAGTTCTACTACTCCACTGATCTACTGCCTCGTAGTAGCTTCACTTTTGTTGTTTTGGTCGCATTTTGCGCTTATGCTTGACCAACACTTTCATGATTATTTTATTTAGTCCGTGGAGGTCCTCTACGTCATGAGTCATGAGGAAATGATTCAATATTTAAATTTAAATGGTTTACTGGTTTGCGGGCAGTTCCTGCAAGATCATTCTTGAACTACCACTTTTTAAATAGTTGTTAACAGGTATTACGTTTTTATAACATGAAAAAAATTCTGTTGGACAATATAAAGTAATCTTATTGCCATTAGGTATATAAATTACGCTGTAATTTTTTCATTTAACTGCTAAATTTATAATGACACTCATTGTCAGTAAGTGATGTTGGAACACTTTACTAATACCACAGCCAACAATTATTTATAACTGTTAGCCAAAGGTAAAGGACCTCTATGCCAGACCTAGGTCACCTGTCTATAACATTCATATTGCTCTGACATCTAAAAGCATGCAAAGCACATGCTAATTAGGTGAATATACACACGAGTAATAATGCTCCTTGAATTTGCAGGATAAAAATATTAATTGCAGGGTTTTGTTTGTAGTTTGACTTGTTACCGCTAATTTATTAACACATACTGCATGCGAGCCGTTTCGGCAGCCTAGAAAAATACTGCAAGAAATGTAACTGCTGACAGTATACTGATATAGACATTCATTGTTATGTTACCTAGAGCATATACCGTGCTGAAGAACGAACAAATCAATTCAATTAAGATTCTGTACCGGAAGTAATGAAAACTGCAAACTACCTACACACGCACCTTGTTAGCACAGCAATCGGCTCAAGAGTAATAATGCTAAGTATAGTAGCAATCAAAGCTATGTGAGTGTGAAAGAGTATTGACCATAATACTTTATTGATTGTTTAATAACAATTAATGCTCCTACACTTATCAGTTATGCAATACCACACGTCACTTGGGGAAGAGGGGGTAACAACATTCAAAATCCATCATCAGTCAAAACAGAGTATCAAAAAGAGTCATTAAACTATTTCGCAATACCAGTGGTAGCTCACCTGCCATTTACCTTCACACGAAGTAGTTGAAGGCAGTTCACTCAACCCGGCATTTGTAATATGTGTGTACGCTCAGTATTGCTGCCTACATTTAAAAGTATTTTTCCAATTATAAAATTGCCACTAACAATCCATTCGACTGCTCTCCGTATGTTGTTGAAAGTGAATGTTATAATTACGCCTGCAATGCAAAGTTTTAAGTTAAAACTAGTATGTATTATCATAGACTGAACTATCAACTAGCGACGTTCCATTGCATTACATCCTCTATAATTTTCATCAATGCACAAATAAGATTTGTGGTTGTGGTCTAATACCTATCGCAGTAAAAAAGCAGTACATCATTAATTCATCAAGGCTTTCGAAATATTTACCTTTATAAACCGACAAAAGTCAATTTTAGATTATAGCATGTCTCCATTCATAGAATTATATCTATGTAATATATGGGCAAGCATATTAGCAAAAAAACTTGCATTTAACATCCCCTCATTTTAAATACCAAAGCTAAACATTCCACCTAACGCTATAAAGCATTTAGCATTATCAACGTTCCATTATAGTTATGGTGGTGGACTGTATAATGAATATGCATGTATTTTGCACGTTGCATTATCTTCCTTTTCTACCTGACCTGATCATCATCAGCAATGAATAGCAGAATTGATTTCATACTCCATTGTTTGTACGTCGCTGACATTTGATCAAAGCCATGTCTTATTGTTAGCCACGAGTATTAAAAAGGATTGGAGTGGAATGGAGAGGTTATTGGCAGGACCTTATTTCTGCTCAAGGAAAACTTCACAAGTTCTAAGCTAGCATCATTTTTGCTACCCTTGTTTATGTGCATGCGCTTGCAATTTTGACTCTATAAGTTGCCTACGATAAGCATAATATGGGATGTACGTCATAAACATATATTTTTGTGTAATTGCTACCTACTTGTTTTTATGATGAGTGAATGTGTATCGCATCGATAAGATCCATGCAGCACCGTTGGATTTGCAAGTGATGACGGATGGGATGGACTACTTAAAAAAGGTGATGGGCCTATTCTTCTTCAAAGTAAAATATGAACAACATGGAATAGAAAGCGCAGGCTAGTAGTAGCCTCTCTTTGAAACCCTCCTTAATTCACTCGCTTACGTTCGTCAGCATCATCACGTCACTCACAATGATATGCATGTATGTATTATTAAGTAATCAGTTTTATGAAACCTTAGCTTTTGTAAAAGAAGGGAATAAATCAAATTTGGTATAAAGAGTGTCATTTCTCTTCATCCTGCTACAACAAGTTTACCAACAACATCTTTTGTCCCATGTATAGCACAGAAGTGCTTACATTCTCATATCTGTGAATGCACCTTACTAAAATAATATATTGTGCCTGTGTATTATGTGTACATTTAAAAAAAAAGTTGCATGCAAAAACTTGGGCTCAACCTGGCTGGTTCATTTGTCGCACGTTCACTTTTGCCCACTCCAATTTGTTTAAGTTGCCGTTAAAGTCGATTTCTCTTTTTGACAGACATATAAAATTAAATAAATGACAAAATCACGATCGGAAAATGATGAATGTTACCAGGTATAATGGAAGGCATGATATTGCATAAGCGCTGTAGTAATCGGTCACAACCGTCAGTATCCTCAGAAGCGTCATTGTCCTTTCATTCTGCAATGCAAGAAGCTAGTGAAGTGTTAGGTAACTCAAGGAGTTAGTCTGTTATGACACGTTAAACAGAATTGTAGGGATTATGTATATTTATTTTTATTGCATCCAACTTTAAGCAAGTAATTTAGAAACTTAATCATTTCTCGCCAAATAGTTATTTAGAATAACACAGGTAGGTAGATATTTTCCCTAAGCCCTAAAGTAATTTTATACATACATGTAGTAAATGTGACAAGCCATTTTTGACTACATTCATTTTTTTAGGAATGTATCGTATTTAAGTTAGTGATAAATATAATCATGCCTCCTGAATGGAATTGTATGCTTAATAAGTTTTTTCTCTACAGATACGCATATACATCACTTTTGCCACCACAGGAAATGTAAACATGTCATGTATTAGTGAAGTCAATGACCAGCCGCATTACAGGGCTTGCAAAGCTGCGTACTCAAAGAGTTCTTTTGGTTTTTGTACCTACTCTCACGCTTACAATATGTCTGTTATTTCCAAAAGAAGGACGTTTGCTGAACTTTTTGAGGTTAGATATGTATCAGGAGAAGAGGTTTATCATAAAAGCGGTATTTGCACACACACACAAAATAACATTTTATTTAAATGTATTCTCCATCGACGTAGGTGTGCATGTATAATGTGCTTATTAGTTTAACTAGATATACAATATGCTATCTACATATTTGGGGTACATACATAATATTATTTATTTTCTTAAAAAACGACGAATTTACCTGCTGTGTGCTAGTCTCATGAAATGCTAAAATGTCATAACAAAAGAAGATGTAGGTACTGTACATACTTCTGTGTTCAGTGGAATTTGGAATGCTGAAAACTTTAATGCGTGGGTGGTGATGGTTGTGGTGGATAGATGATTTTATGTTCCCAGTATTTGTGTTCTCATTTGTTTCGAGTGAAACAGCACCCTCCATGTCCGTGTGTCCAAAGCTCAAGAGAATCCTTCCGCCGCTTTAGGCTTTCTGTCGGTTCCAAGAACGCCGTTTTATCTTCCATGGGAGACAATATGCTATAGGCTTTATCTCCACGGACAAACTGCCAGAGTTTAGATTTTATGGCATATTCTATAATCCATAATATAGTGCCAATACGGCATTTCATCTATTTTAAAATGTTATATATTTGCAACGCATTCTTGAATTAAGAACACAACATAAATTGTACAATATGTTGGAAATGAAAACAGTTATATGCAAACGCTGATGTGAAGCTGAAATGAAGAGATGTGAATAATTTATTATGGATTTAGAAGATTCTGAACAAAAATATGTTTATTGTTCTTTTCCTAGTTCCTATTCTTACACAGGTGCATTCAAAACAACGAGGAGGTTGATGATCCCTTTCTTTCTAAAGCATATGTACATAATTCAGGGTGTCAACATCTTGGAAGAAGGATAGACACGACAAGAGTTCTATAACATTTTATTGTTAAAGTAAACAGTTTGCCTCTCACTGACGCTAAAAA
>JAHZMV010006084.1:0-10279 GCA_027743765.1 Coecobrya sp. COE2
GATACCTTTTTAAGATTTGCCATTTTGATACCTTTGGTCAGGAGAGTCCGTGTTGAGGTATGTGCTGGATATTCCTTCAGCCAAACCGACAATTTTGACCTATAGAACGCTGACAAGTGTTTAGTATGGGTGTAGACTGGAGAAACTAAAATCATTATTGTTGTTACTTTTGTCGCGTAACTCATGAGAAACGCATGATTTATGAAAGTTTTGCGGTTAACGTGGATAAATACTACATGAAACGGTTGAAAATATTTGTTTGAAATTGATTTTAGCCTGGATGGAAAGGAATTCCCACGTAAATTAATGTTAACAATATTGCTTTCGGGATCTATTATGTAGTCCCCTGGAAAATTAGATATGCGAAGAGAAAAGTAAATAATTGAGTATTTATCTGGATTTATTGATATTGAGAGTCTATTTTTGTTTTCAACAGCAGTACACTGAACGATAATGAAAGGAAAAGCAAATAGCCAAAGTTTTGAAAATTGGAACATGATGTGTGGCTTTAATGTTCAACTTATTGTTAACAATGTGCAGTTATATTATTATTTATCAGACCCCACTTTAGATTTTACGTACTGTGTTTTAACTTTGAAATTTTAACTGAACGAACTATATTATCTTCTGAAACGTTTTTCTGTTTGTACTAATAATTATGCTAGCTCTTGTAAAGGTTGATGAGAAACCAACATAAATCTAGCCGGCCAAAGTGTTTTATTCTCTGAAGCATTGCTACGTTCCAGTTTTACTGATCGTCAGCATCGGAAGTATAATTTATGTAAAAATAAATACCATATTGCTATAAAACTACGATTATGATGAATTTCGAAAGGCTCATACTCATATTTTGCTTCCTCAAATTAATGGAATTTTTAGCAATTTTTGCACGTGTAGTATAATAATTATGAACATTTTCAATTAAATTTGAACTAACATAAAGAGTATAACGAGAGGAAATACTTTATACTTTGTAATATATACGCCATAGTTCCACAAATATGAACACCAACCGAGGAGATAAGGGGAAAAGTGTTTGTCTGTCTGTCCAATTAATAGACCGAATTTACAGTCTGAAAGCTACTGATAAGTCGCGGGATGTGTATTTAACTTCTAGGAAATGATGAAAACGAGTGTTTTACTACATCACATTTTATGATTTTTCGTGACCAACGGATCCAATAACAACGGTAATGCAAATAATCAAATTGAAACCGTATAATGAATTGCCATGAATCTTTTATAACTAAAACTGCTTAGTTTCAAAATAAATTATTCTTAATATTTACTGTTTCCGTTATTCATTTATTAAACCTATTGAATGTTACATATATACTGTATGGAAAGGAAGGGCCCGTTATGTCATTATAAGTTTAAGTAATATTAAGAAAATCTCAATGCTTTCAAACTAATCGTATTTACTTCCTTAAGAAAGTTGTTTATAACAATAATAAGGTGGTATTTTGTATCCAAGAGCCAAAGTAACAGATGAAATATTATGCTTTATTATTAAACTGATATTGTAACACATTTTAGTGGTACAAAAGTTTCGTATTGTTTTTCCACCCATTCGTTATTTCGAGTTTGTAATACCATTCTTCTTATGATCATACATATACATGTAAAATATATGAAAAATTATTTCATCAAACTGCCACGATGAATACTTTGAAATGTATTGTATCTAAATACTTAGCAATATATGCTTATATGTACATGGCAACAGGAAGGGTATTCCTGTCAATATAAATTTTCAGGGAAAACTAAAGTTGCTTCATGAATTATATCAATAACGTTTTCAACAAGTCTTATAATATATGTATACACGTGGTCAAATATTACCTTGAAAACAGAAAATATAAAACTGCTTTATAATTGCTTTCATATATAATTTACATAACTGAAACTAGAGAAGGAAATACTCACATATTTGTCTGTTAGAAAAATGTTGAAAACTGCACGAGGATCGAATTTATGAAGGTTGCATATGAATTGATTCGAGGCAACGTACTGAACAATATATTTTATATATTTATTTGTTTAGCTATTTATTTATTTACCCATCTTGCTAACCAACTAAAAGTAACCTTTGATTTATACTTAATTATTCTTATCCAAGCAGAAAATTCTAGATATCTTTGCAATGCTCTGTCCATTACAAAGCGCAGCTTTACCCATGCAAATGAAATGCGCGACCAAGCTATTTCGAAGAGGAATGCAACACCGCTTAGAATATAAATAAAACCAGTTATCAACAGTCCGGGTGATATTTCCTCCATTTTAATGAAATCTGACAATTCACTCGTACGTTTCTTTCTGCTACTGTTCAGAAGCATTAGTTGGTTAATTCCCAAATTCCACTTTGTAGCCAATCCAGCTTCCACTATTCTTTCACAAGTGATTTTCATCCAATGACGATTTACGGTGGCAATTGACCAGAAAAGTTGCTGATAATTCAAATGTTGCTTAATTCGGTGACATAATACAGTAGTATCATCCAAAAAAGTCTCTATTTTAACCGCCAGGTCCTGAGCATAATGAGACGTTTCTGTCTCCACTAATAACTGCCCTATTTTCTTATTGCCATCCTTGACATACAGATCCACGTACCGCCTATTTGTTCCAAAGAATGTCTGATTAATTTTATCCCCAACGGCTGCGGCATTAAAATCCGTTCTGAATAATATCTCCAGATCATTTAATCTGTTCTCTTCCCACATTATTTTGTAGCCTTTGCTAACAAATTCTTTCAAGCCAGAAATGACATAAGGCGGCTCCGCTATAGTAACTAAACTTGTCATTTCATTTTGATAAACCTCCCAGAACAGGAGACCTGCTAGTACGATGCAAAGATAAAGATATTTTCGCGATTCTACTATCCTTTCATTATTTCTGGTAAATAGGAAATAGAGCGTGATAATTTCGTAAAAGTAATTATAAAAACTCCTTGTTTTTAAACATAGTATTATCGCACCACTGAACAGTAAGGTGAAAACTGTGATCCACAGTTCTATACTGAATGGGCGAGTCCAAGCGTGAAACTTAAAATAGTTTTGGTTTACTTCTTCGTTGTTGCAGTAGGTAAGAAATAATCCAAAGCTGGTATGATATTGCACACCGGATATGTCTTCAGGTGCTTCAGGTAGATATATTAAACCCTCCATTAACTGACTTGAATGAAGACTTTCTGTTATACTTTTATCATCCTCATCGACCACAAATCTGTTTAGGAAATGTAGAGAGAAGTTGTGAATGTTAGACATTGTTAGAGGATGCATTAAACCATCTCGGCAGTTAACTGAGAATACCGATCTACTTTCAATTAACTTATCGCAGATTTGTTTATCATGTGAAATATCGTCATTATACTCAGCAAATTTACTCTCCGATTGCATTATAAGTGCTACTCCGTTCAAAGCAAAGAAATAATATTTATGCATGCTCACTGGATCAGGTATTATTTCTGATAACAGGTCTGGGGTGATGTGTAACGTAGATTCTGTACGACACATTCCAACACATATTAAATTAGTCTGCATTGTTTTCAAACGCAGAAATATTTTAATTGCTGGGTATTTCTTCAGCCAAATCGATGACTTTGACCGAGTGAACGCTGACAATTCTTCAAAATCGGTGTATACTGGTGAAACTAGAATCATTATTGTGGTTACTTTTGTAGCGTAAGTTTTGAGAAACACATAATTTACAAAGGAATAATTGTCAACGTGAATAAATGCAATATAATACGGTTGAACATACTTGTATGAAAGCAATTTTAATTTGGATGGGAAGGAATTTCCACGTAACTGAATTTTTGTGATAGGGCTTTCAGGATCTATTATGTTGCCCCAAGGAAATGTGAAGTTGTTAAGGGAAAAGTAAATAATTGAATTTTTATCTGGATTTAGTGGCATTGAGAGCCTATTTTTGCAAACGACAATGATAGAGCAGAAGATGCTGAGAGAAAGGGCAAACAACCAAAGTTTTAACAATTCCAACATGATGTGGTATTTTTGCAAAGATTTAGGAAGGGCAATCAACATCGCTGTCCGATGTGTTTTATCCTCGGCTAGAAATTTGTTCTAACTTTGTGATTGACAGCTCCGGAAGCATAGTTTATGCAAAATTACATACCATAGCTATATAACTGCGACTATGAATTTCAGAAACCTCTTACAAGAACTTAGTTTACTCAAGTTAATAGAATTTTTAATGATTGCTCCACGTGTATTATATTGGTCATAAACATAATATTGTAAATTCCAATGGAATGTGAATTAATAATGACAGGAAATTTATATTTTATTTAGACTGGATTTTGAAGTGAATACATACATAATATGTTATAATACGTCGTCTATAATATATATTATATAGCTACAACCTACATAATAAGTATGCGCTTTCACAAATTCTGTGGCAAATTTTTTTTTCAACTGAATAGATAATTATCCAATGGAGCCAGTGTTAATAACATCTAGCGTAATCACTCTATATGTTGGAACAAGTAATCCATTGCTTACTTCATTATTTGTCAAAACTAACAACAAATAAGGTAACGATGATCATCAGTAGCTGAAAAATAATTTTTTAAACCGTAATTCAATCGCCGAGCTAAAAGAATTAATGTTATAACTTTACCGATAGGTTTTTGGATAGACTAAATTTTTAAAAAAATCTAACCTGCGCGACAAGTTTATAGTCCAATTTGTATAATCCAACAGAACCAATTCCGATAGGAATAATATCTAATTCCCGAATCATCATTTTCACTTCACAATCATCGTTTTCAAGAAGAAAGGTCTCATATTCATTTGAGGTGTCATTCATTGTTTCCAACAGGAACGTTTTAAAACAGGCAGCCTTACAAAGAAATAAATTGTTTAAAACATAATTATATCCACCCGGGTTTAAATGTTAATTTTTTATCATACCTTTCTGTAAACCTCTGCTGAAATGAACAACATTAGCGTAAACAATGTAATCTCAATGGCTATTGTAAACAAATTTAGAGGGTCGTCTGTACTTATCGTGTCATTCACAGCAAAAATTAACCACAGAGAATGATCCACCAACCAAACCAGTGTCACAATCGACCATACATTATTAACGGAGCAGGCATACTCTTTTAAGGTTTCAAATAAATTGATAATACATTCTGATAGGGAAAATTGTAATTTTGAATTTCCAAATTCCTTGAGCTTTGATAAGCTAAATTCGTCAATAAGTGCCTCAAAATCAATCATCGATAGCCAAAAGGCAATTGGTAGGGTAACGATAAAAAACGCCTCGACAACTGAATATATATGATAATTGGAAAATCTCATTAAGGCCTCAAAACTACCTACAACCAGATCCATTTTAGACAATACCTTTGAGTTGAAAGATTCATAAATAATCGTGTCATTTGCGTTTGTTGGAGTGGAAAACCATCTCCGTCGTCCATCAACAACCAACGTAAAGAACATTTGATAAATGCTATTTTCGGAATTGTTACCTTCATGGTGAACGAAAAGAAAGTTTATGAAATTTATAATTATGTAAACAATGTTTGCAAAGACATGATAGAAATTTGCTTTGCTTTCAAACTCTCGTCCTTTTGCACTACTTATGCTACTCTGCAAAACTTTCTCAACTTCATGACAACGATTTGTTATAATCCAGAAAAATATGAAAAGCTTGGTATCGTTTAGAAGTGAGCAGACCAAAAGGAAATATGTTTTTGCGGAAAACCTAGTCGAGTGGATAAAAACCGATAGCTTTTTGTGAGTCTTGGACAAATGTCGAATCCACAGCGGAGTCCACATGAATAATAGGCAGATAATCTGATCAAACCAAAAACATTTTTATATGTGCATAATGCTTCAACCATGTACATATAGGAAAATTGAGTACGAAATTACCTGCTGAAGTTTGTAGTGTTTGATTTTCCATTTTAAAGATCCATCATGAAGCGCTGGCTTAAATGGGATGACGCCCATATAAAAACCCAATGTGAAGTAAGCAGAAAATGTTGGATGTTTCCCTATTTTATTAATGTTGAAACCACTAATACTTTCAATAGGAAATGCCTTTTTGTTTGGCAAGCCCGTTGCTTCCCATGAACGTATATAATTCTTGTTTGTCATCGTCAAAAAAGCGAACGTCGTGACATAAATATAACTACTAACACGCAAATCTTTTATTTTTAAGAATAGTCCTAATAATTTTCAAATCACAATTTTAAAACAAAAAGTTGTTTACATAATAGACCACAAACTTTCCTGGTATATTTCTTTTGGCCGATCGTTTCTCATCGGGTAATCTAAACATCTAAAACAATTAAACCACTTAAAAAGATTAAGATAAAGATTACGGTAAAAAGGGATGTGGCGCTGGTGATCTCTTCTAAGGATACTTTTTCGGGCTCAACAAGAATTAAAATACTTCCCTTTCTAATATGCCGGAACAAGATACAAATTAATACTTTCAATATTGGCACTAATAAACCACTCAATTAATTCAATTCATTTTAAGTTAATCTTAACCTTAAATTGCTATATACGGAGTAAAGTGATTGTATAGTACATAATATCAATACGTACAGCTACTTTTCTTGACCGTTACATAAGCTAGTGCTACGCCCAGTATGCAACACTAAAAGCATTTACTAATAAATTCATACTTAACAAATATTGTATATATATGTATTTACACAAAATTGTTCCGGCTGTTGGCAGGATTTGACAGAGTAGCACAATTTTTAAATTTATTATTATTGCTTAGATTGATTATTCCATGTCTACTCAAAGCTAGCAATAAATATCGTTAGGATGATTGCGACAACCTTAAAGTAAAATAGAAAAATACATTAGCAAAAATGTGAATCTAAATGAATTTAAAATTCGAGTAACATTTCTAATTAATAAAACTATTTACCTGGAAAGTAAATGAATAAGTAAAGTTGAACACACCGTTAAGTCCAATCCCAATTTTTTCTGCTCTTAATCGTTTCAATAAAATTTCCAACTCCCATGTTCGATTTCCAAATAAGTAAACTCGATTTCTCTTGCGTAGCAGCCACACCCGGAGGCCAGTTATCTGTAGATCAAACCTTGATATTGTTATATAATTCATAATTGAATGACTGAAGTATGCGATAAATATCGGGACAAATTAGTTCTGAAAGCAATAACTCACTTTTCTGTAAACCTCAGAGTGCCGAACTAGAGCCCAACCCCAAAATAACAATGAGCCAACAATACAAGTAAAGTGCAGAACACTTTGAGTTCTCATTGCATCATATAATAAAAATATTCCAACAAAGCAGTGATCTGACACCCACAGTAAAACCGCCTTTGACCAGGTTCTATTAACAGTATTTGACAAATTTTGTAAAGCATGTAACTTTTCAGTACACAACTTTCGTAATTTAAATCGACCTTCGAATGAATTCTTTTGAATGACATGATCGACTTGACACATAAAGCTTTCTATATTATTTACATTCCGTAGCAGAATATATGTCAGTGGACAGAGAAAAAATACCTCAACGAAACATAATATTATTGACTTAAAAATTTGCATATCCAACTCTACAATGGCAAAAGCCCAGGTTTTGATATGTAACAGGACGCTGGTTTCAGATCCAAAGCAATCTATGTCCATACTTTTTGTTCGGAATGCTATCATGTTTTCGAATCTAGTTGTTAGTTTGCATATGTAATCTGAAACGGAATTTGCTGATTGTATTTCTGGAAACATGGGAAATGTATATACCATATAGACTACGGCACTACATAAAGCCGCTAGGAAGAAATGAACTAGCTCTACTAAGGTCACTTTCCCTTGAAAATCATCCTGACTTTGTTTTCTTGCTGATTGGGCAAAATCGATCTTTTCACTTAATCCGATAATGTTGAGTGCGTCTTCGATGTATTTAGTGCGTTTCCATATAACCATGCAAAATTGACAAAATCGAAAATATTCTACACAGGCCCCAACAACAACCACGTAGTCGTAAGGTTTTAGCCTTGTTTTGTTATAAGTATTTATAAACAGTTGGATTCTATTGAATGTGAAATAAATCCAAAATGGAATCCAAACGACAAATAATGATAAAATCTGAAACACAATTTTTTCATTTGTATGAAATATATTAGGTACACATGTATATCACGTTTTATAATAATAAATTTACCCGTTGACATTTCCAACTTTGTAAGGACCAGCAGCACAAATTATTCTGGTAAGTTAGTTTAAACGGCACAATTCCAAGATAATACGAAATTCGGAAAAATATATATAACGAGGAATAATTTGTGGATCCAAAACGTAAACCACAAAATAATCCAAGTGTCATATTCTACCGAGGTTTAATGAACAGTATGCAAGTTTATATAATTAAAGCACCAATCCAAACGTAACTAAGTATTTTTAAAATAAATTCAAGTATAAACCAATATCTCGGTTTGGCGAAATAATAATCAGCAATGTTAATCATACTTTAATTCACTGCTGCTTCCGCAAATGAAATGCTACAAGTCAAATAGATGATAGTAATCAGGCAAGAATGTTAGAAAGGTCTGACTACATTAGTCTAAAATTTACTTTAGAAATAGTTAAAAGGCGGTGGCTGTTGCCACAATCGATGTAACTTTATAAAATGCTGAATAACTTGTTATTTCAATTTGGATTCATTGTGTTGTACAAATGCATCTGTTGTTGCTAAATTACCCATAACTGAACTGAATGAGACAAATGATAGATTTTTTTTTCATGCGAAATTGAATATATGTTATGGGCTGAAATATTGTTGTAATCCTTCCACACAAGCACAATTTTATTTCCATCACAGCGTTAATTTACGTTTCGTTTTACTTGTCTGTAATATTAATTTATAATGTTTTGTAGTAGTGTCATGAATTTTTGCCTGTTGTATGCGATTAGGACCAGGTCGTTAACAACGAGGGAAGACAACATCACATCATCTTGATGTTTCAACTTGGGGCATTGGGAGACTTGTGAAAGTTTTCTGTCTGTATGTGAACACACACCTACATAAGAAGATAATTTTGTTTCAATTTTCACTATTTTAAAAATATAATTTTGTATAATGATTTTCAAATCTCAAATGGGACGTGTCGCTGAATACCCCCGTCTATTTTATCATAATCATAGCGATAACATAGCAGCACTTAATGAAGATCAAAGCAGAAATCTAGTTTGATTTCTTTAGTTAAAAATAACATTTTCCAAAAATACGGTAACTATTAACAGTGTTAAAAAAGTGGGTTATTTTATTTACATAGTTTGCATTGAAAAAATGCAGTAAACATATTATCCAATATTAATTAAATGGTATATAATGTATGAAAAATGTACTATAATACACAACTTTTAAATTAACATTAACATCTTTACACTCATTTTCATTGTAGTAAAAATTGGCAACTACAAAACTAGTTTACATGTGGGAAGCTCTGAATTCAGACTTGAGCTGTGCAAACTCCTCCGCAGAGACATTTTCCAAGGACCATCCATCAAACGGAAACTTTTCCACGGAAGTGTTAAACTCGCCACTTACAAGGGAACGAATTCCTTCAATTGTGAACTGTTGTAAAATAAAAACAAAATTGGAATCATAAAGATTCAATCACGAAATAAGTTGTACTAAATGTACATTCTTACAGACAAAAATATTTTTACCGTACCGAATTGATAGGTTGCTCGCTGACAAGATGAAACTCTTTAAGTTTCAGGTGCCGGAATACCGCGCTGAACACCAGATCAGTCAACAACGGCATACGGTCCAATCCTTTCAGGGTGAGTTTTTTTAAATCTGAAAAAAGTGCATACATAAGCAGAAAATTACTGACTTGTAAGCTTAAGGAATACAGGAGCTGTTCTCCGCCATCCAACAAACGCCAAGTCTTCCAACCACTGACATTCCTCAATAGTCACTTCCTCCAGGAGAGGCAATCCACCCCAAAATCTGGCAATATCCAGATTCGTCCCTTGTGGCCAATTTGACAAGGTCAGCTTGGTAACATTTCCACAATATTTCACAATATCTTCTACATATGGACGTGGCAATAAATATCTTCCAGTTTCCGCTTCCTCGCCAAATCCAATCCGCAAATCCTTCAGGCTCTCTCGCTTGTGACGTGAAAACAAAAAATCTACCAGATGAGCCGTAGGCTGTGGTTCCATTCCCAAGTCGGGAGCTTCCGGCAAGTCAACAGAGTCAATGTGAAGTTCAAGCACCTTCAACGTTGGCCACTTTGGTCCCTCCCCATCC